>JAYMTA010002581.1:0-16193 GCA_036897625.1 Pelargonium cotyledonis | reverse complement strand
TTAGTTGTTGTTTACCTGACAATACATTTGGTTTGCGAGAGTGACGATGATATTAGCTTCTACTACTAGTAGCGGATATTTTCAATTTTTTAATTTGTTGTAATTTTGTTAGGTTCAGTGTGTTCATCGTTAATTTTCATGTAATTGTTTTGCCACTTTAGTGTAAACCAAATTCGATATTGGAGTGTTTGCAGAAAAATGTTGTGGGTGTGTTTGGGGCATGAATCAATGAGAGTCGGTGAGGTGAGATAGTTGAGACAAGTTTCAGATTCTTAGGAATCATAGTTTTTGGTTTGGCATTTGTGTTGTTGGAAGTAGAGCAACAATATCTCTAAAAATATCCAATCTTGTTCGTGGAGCCAAATGCCAAATTCTTGACCCGCTCCACTCCGGGAATCCAGAACCATGATTTTTTTTTAGGTAAACAATTTTAATTCATGTGACTCAAACCGAGTGTCACTGTGACATGTATTTGATGTGAAAATTTTCGTGTTTAAATATCGTCAAGTGATGTTTTCTCCAGTACAATTGTTCTTGTTTATTACAAGTAAAGATAAAAAAATAAAAAAATAGGCAACACTAACTTAACAACAAGAAGATATATAATTCAAGGTCAAGAATAGTGTAATCTATGTGATGTTTAATAATGGGTCCCGCACCAAGAAAGAAGAGATAGCTAGAGACAGAAGATGAGATGAGTTTCAGGTTTTGGTAATCTGATGATGGAAGCTGAGACTGAAAGTGATAGATTGATAGATAGATAGATGTTTATCTACTAGTCACTGCGGCTACACTAGATGTGATGTATTAATAGTATAGTATAGAGATATGCACAAAACTGGATAAAATGAGCTGCAGTTTTCACACAACACATCTATATATCATATGATGGTTGAGTTGACTGAACTGAACCACACAATTAGGCTAGGCCATTTCCTATGTTTTCTGTTTAGATTGTACAGCAAAACCCTACCTTATACTAACACTGATAGATAGATGAATCAAATGTACGTTTTTCTCCTTTAGAAAACAATTATTCATATAGCAGAAAAAGAGCTGTTAGAAATCTAAATTCATGTTAAGTTTTTATTTTATAATTAAGGTGAATGAAGACATGTGCTGTTTAGATGGAAATTCCCTAAAAGGCACTCAAAGGTATCTCATGGCCCAACTATTTGGTATTAGAGAGCTGGCTTGGTTAGAGTCTAGTGACGTGTTGTCTCTCCTCGTGGTCGATGTGCTACTTTCCGGTTGGAATCAAGATAACACTATTGTGAATCATAACAGTGACAAGAAATTCAGTATCAACCTAGCACATTCTTTTTCAACAAAGAAACAGATCTGAGTATTTTTTTTCTTTTCACTTTCATTGGATACACCCACTACTCAATTATATAAACAAATCAATAAATAAATAGTGAAAAACTTCATAAAACCCCTCAGACCATTGATGGACAAATAGGAACTTCCCTGTGATTTTTCAGTTCTAGGTGTTTTCTCAAACAATGGATTGATAACAGAGTTTGAGCTTAGACAAGGTTTGGAGTAGTGCTGGTTGAAGAAGAAGAAGAAGAAGAAAGCATTGGAAATGTCCGTTTTTAAAAAAACAGATACCATGTGAACATTGCACAAAGTTTCAGTTACTCTGACTTGGACATAATTAGTCACTTACTCTCAATATTCAAAATTTAAATTTCTAATGGTAAAACTTGGACACAAACATGTAGGCACCTATAACTCGATTTTACTTTAATTTGATCCGGTCAATTTTTTGGTTTGATCGGATTTATCTTGTAAAACTTTGAGTCAGGTCGGGTGAATTCAAACATTTTTATGACTAGAAAAGTGAAATCCGAAGTCCTTTCAAGCCGGATTTGGATTAGCTTTATCAAACCGGACAAGCCCAATCAAGGACCCGAAATCTATAATTAAAAAAATGAATAAACTAACTCCCTATCACTAAAGCATAAATTTACTACATTCAAAATATGGAGAGTTGTGATTTGAAAGAAAAGAAAAAAAAAAGTACAAAATTTAGGAAAAGTACGTAAAATTATCCTTAGAAAGAAAATTAGCACATGTTAAAGCTTAGTAGTGTGATCTATATATTTATGTTGGTCACTTCATTTTCATTCTCTAAATCTCTACGTTCTGTCTGATGTTCTTTGATTTCATGATAATAATTAAAATTAGTCTCACAACCGAGATAGATTCAGGTGCAATAGCTTTCCATTTAATGCGTGTTCTTCATCTCAAGTTTTAGGTGATAAGATTCAAAACTCTAGATCTACACGAGGACAAGTTTTCAATACAAACAATTTACCTACTCAAGTTGGCTTATCAGTAACTTAATGAGTATTGTGCATACATACATACATACAATAAATTGGTAATAAGAACCAACAAAAGCAGAAAAAGGAAAAACAAAGAAGAAAAATGCACCACAACATAGTCAATTGAATTTTGTGTTAATGATCTTTATAAAGAATACATCAATTTGAACAAATTCTTTACATTTGGGTATCCAAATAATTAATTACAATTACTATTTCCAGAAATTACAATCACCTATTCTATCCTATATTCTATCCTAAGGATGGTTGGTCCAACCAACTACTCAAACTTGAATTTTCCCATTGCCATCCAATTTATTCATTTTTAGCTCTCTTCTCTTCTGTCTGCATGAAGAGAGCTTTTCGCCATTGTAGCAGGCGCAACTAGAATGGAAACAATACGAGGAGTCAGGAAGACGGAAAAAAAGGACTGATGAGGTAAATAAATGCATTGAAACAATATAGAGATGATCCAAATTTGCTATACTGGAATTAGTACCTAATTAGGAGGAGGAGGCGGGCGAGCAGGAGGAAGATGCATTGCAAGCTTTCTCGTATAAATCAGAAGCATCCCCTCTGGCTCAATCCGGTAGAACTCCACTGAAAAATTCACATCCCACAAGCACAACAAAGTTATGGATACGCGAGAGGAAATCAAGGTGTTTGCATTTGAAGTAATAATAATAAATGATTGGATGATAAACCACGATTTAATAATAAAATGATCAGATGTGACCAACATATATCTGCAGATTAATTTTCATGATTTAAAGTTCTAAAGGATGAAGTAAATTACCCATATCACCGGCTTGCCAGTCATTCAACATCATGTAGTCCTTGAGCCCCGCAAGGACGTAGATGTTGCTTTTAGCATTCTGCCAGTAATGATAGTGGAAGTCCCACTGTCTGCCGGTTTCGTCCCTTACTTGTAAGGAGAAACCCTGCGGCTCATCAATTTTTGGGAAATGAGCCTGTTTCATGTTGCAAGAATACCAGTTAGTACATAAACTTTCAAATGTAAATTCTAATGACGAGAAATGACATCAGCTCACAAGAAATTGAATGTCAACCTTGCAAGTTCTTTTTCAACACACAAAAACTCAGATCTGGGTATAGCCATGGTTCAAGGGTCAATCGTTAATCGTAATGCTACGATTCCTATTCCCACTACTCAATCATATCGTACCGCTCAAAAAATGAATAAATAGTGAAAAATAAACCATAAACCCCGCAAAGTTTTGATGAATAAAAAAAGATTTACCTGCAGAAATTTTTTTGGTATCACAAAACGTGAAATCTTGAGATCATCACTACTAAGTATTTTCTCAAACAAAGGAGTGATAACAGAGTTTGAGCTTAGATCTGGATAAGGGCTCATGGTTTATGGAATGTCAGTCGAAGGAGGAGGCATTGGAGAAGTCGGTCAAGATTATTATAAGAAAACAGGCTGTTGGTTTTAGGAATCAAGATCATAGGGAGATGCAGAGAGCAATGAGAAGGGTGAATTGGAAAATGGAAGATGGGGACGGTACTTATAGTGCGATCCGGGACCACATTGGTACATCCCACAATTTTATTTTAGCTTATTTTTAAGAATTAATTTCTGTATTCCTTTTTTCACGTGGAAAAGTTTTGGTAGGATTTATTTCTCTTTTTTTTTTTTATGAAATGTATTTGAGAGGATTGTTTTCTTCTTAAGGTCAAAAGGATTTGGCAGTAACAGTTTTGGGAGTGAAAGATACAAAAGAGCATCACAATTGTGAGAGGATTGTTTTCTTCTTAAGGTCAAAAGGATTTGGCAGCATCAGTTTTGGGAGTGAAAGATACAAAAGAGCATCACAATTTTTTCATGTTGAAACGTATCAGTACGTTATGCCTAGGAATTTGTTCCTTTCTTAGTGTCACTTGGTTCATGAACCATGTGAACATTGCACAAACTTTCAGTCACTCTGACTAGGAACTAGTTAGTCAGTTACTCTTGAAAAAAACAATGATAGTTCAGCTAATCACTCTCCCGAGTCCCGATTCAAATATTTTGCTAATGATGACGTATTTTTACTTGAAAGAAAATTAGCAAATATTAAACTGTATTTGTATGATTTATTTATTTTTATCATTATTTGCTAATCTATTATGGTTTTAGGTTTAATTGTTGGCAAGAAACATATCAACAAAACACTTCAGTAATGAAAATAATGTGTTCTACCTAACTTATCAATACAGAGAACTTCATAAATTTGTAAGAAAATTACCAGTGCTTGTGTCTTTGGTACCAGAAGGCGTCCCAACTTTTTATCCGTATCACTAGTGGTCAGAACTTTGTTAAACAGAAAAATTAGGACGGGGTTTGGTCTTAAGTATGATCAAGGGTTAACAATTGATAGGATGATCCATAAGTACTTATCAGAATACGATGTAAATAACTGAAAGGATACTCTTGCTGGACTTGTACAATCTCCTTGTTACTCTCATGTGGTTCTTCGTTTCCTGCATATGTATCAGAAGACACGTCTCAATGTTATCATATATCTCTTTTCTCATTCCTTTTAACTGTATTTGATTGTGTGTACAGAAATGAACAATGCAGAAATATTAGGAAACTTATTCCCAACCCTCCAAAATTTCCTCTGAAATTAGTATAAAAAGTTGAAGGAAATTGACCATGAAAAAATAGAGTAAAAGCATATGAAGATTACCAGCACCGACCACCGTGTTTGGTTCATTTAAATCAATCTCTAAGGGGTCCTCTGAATTCTCGAGGTCTTCAGGATCAACATTCAGATCACTGGCAGTTGGAGAACCATCCAAACCCTGTAACAAATCAAATTAAGTTGAAACAACTAAAATGGCACCGGAATAATAATCTAGAATTTGGGATGAATTAAAAAACAACAATAATAATAATTTTAAGCTTTTGTAATGAATTTAGTAAGATTCAAGAATGCATTCATCAGCATGTTTGAAAGTAACATGATAAGGAATTCGATTTAGTTCATTTATCATGCAATTTAGTTGTTTTAACACTCTATTTCTTTCGCAAAGAGCTAGAGTTGGGTTTGATTCTAATGCGGCAGTCTTTGAGTTGACCGTTGCAAAAAAAAATGTGGATGGAGACAATCTGATTAGATTGACTAACTAGATATTCTGTCATCAGGATCAGTTTTTTTTCCTTCACATACAATCCTAAATTTGGGTTTGGTAATGGTCATAATTATCCATTGCAAAAGATGATGACTGGTGACTAGTAACTGGTGACGGCCTAACTATGGCCGTCGCAATTTTACCATATATCCACTCATTTGAAGTGTCAATTACTACTAAATTTTGTCATTAAGATAGTTTCATTTTCCCTCATATATGGTCATAAATGATCGTTGCAGCAGATAGTGAGTGGTGATTAGTCCTAGCCTAATTAATTTGCCACATCCCAACTTGTTTGCAATCTCAATTACGATTCAATTAGGATTCAAATTCCTTTTATTTGCTAGCATTCAGATCATTCCAGGGTTACAATTACAATTCAAAAATATACATGTGTATGATTTTTTTTACAACTAAAATGAACATAGTTATTAATTGACTCCAAATCATGACAATACAATAGCTTGAGTAGCTACCTTCCCTAAGTTTTCGAATTTCAATACACATGCAACTAAACTGCATCATTAAGATAGGTCCATTTTAGGATTTTCCCTCATATATAATTCTAAACTTGGGTTTAGTTATAATGGCCATGGTGAGTTGACCACTGCACAAAATACAGTGTGGTGATTGGCAGCAACTCATTGTCAAGTCGTCGCAAATTCACCATATCTGCACCTTTTTATTCCTGTCAATTATAATGTTTGACACTCCTTTATTTGAAAGTATTCAACTCATTAAAGGGTTAAACTTTAAAGAAATAAAGAGTTAATCATGACTAATAATACGCATTAATTCAAGTTCGCAAATGCTTTAGAAGTAACAACTACGGCGATGGGAAATAGCTGATTCTTACCATGCTTCTATAAAATTTGTGTAAGCAAGTTTTGCAAATAACTCCTCCCAAATCCCATTCTTTGTACAAGTGGACAGACATAATGCAGCCACAGTGCAGATACTACACATGATAATTAACAAACAATTAAAGAATACTGCTAGATTTGAATATTTCAATCAGTAGATTGTTGCCGATTCAACAAACAAAACAATTCAGCTTACCATGCCACAATCAATACAATCTCTCCAGCCAGCCACACCAGAGTGAAAAATGGAACAGAATGTTCCGTCATGGTAAGCTTCACTGAAATCATGGAGAACCAATCAAATTACATACTGAAGAAGCTACGGAGAACAATAGGCAGAAGATGAATCATAAATTAATTACAGGTAAATATATATACAATGACTAATATATTTGAATACATGAATCAATCAATTAAGGAATCAAGAAAATAACAAATATAACAACAATCCCGCTTATGCAAGAGCTAATATATCTCAGAATTATCCATAAAAATTCCTCCCTATTACAAACCAAGAAGAAAGAAATCCTTGAACAGAACAACAATTGAGTCATTTCCCAAGCAAAGTTGGGGTCAACTATATTAATCCTTCAGCAAAACTCTTTCAGATAGTACTCTCCACATTCACTCCATCTTATCTAATGGTATCTCCTCTGATACAGTCTTATTACTTCTTTTCATGTTAGTTTAGGTCTACCCTTACCCCTCTTAGTTTCTCTAATTGTATTCTCTCACATTTCCAAACCAGCTTATGCAGCTTCCCCTCACCTTATCTACAATTGAAACCATCCCATCACCTTCTCGTAAAGTTTAATTCTTAATCTTACCCTTCCAAGTCTTCTCCGCTACTCTCGCCCTATGGATTTGGCGTCTCTTTACCTCATTGAAGCCCAAACACTCACTAGAATGCAACATAACTAGGCATAAGTATCACCCTAGCACTAATCCTATTTTTGACATCCTCTTCAATCGCTCCTTTTTTTCCAATTATAGATCAAAAGATAGCTAAAATTATCACTTATGGTAAATGTCATATCTTATAACACTATTGAACCTTTACTCACCCCACCCCATAGTCTTGCTATACAACACACACACACACACACAATTACCTTCCATATATTCAGTTTTGGTCCTACTTATTAAACCCCATAGATTCTAATGCTTTTCTCCATCTTTTTAATTTGGTATTAACTTATCTACTCATCAAATAAAACAAGCCATCCTTTTTTGGTAAACAATAAACTAAAACAGAAAAGAAACTGTTATCTCTTACAATGTACATAGACTCCAATAAAAGGCAGTAATATCTGTTTAAGAACCTTAACAACCTAACAAAAAGGAAAAACAAAGGCAAATTAGAATTAGCCTGCAAAACCCTTACGCGCATCGCTTACAGAGCTGTGCATAACCACCAGAGCGCAATGGCCAACCATTCATGAGTTGAGGTGAGCTGCACATGCAGTGACTGCAGGAGCCAGCAACCGTTCTAGACGATGAAGCCATTTGATGATGATTAAAATATTAAGAACAAGAAGAAAGCTTAAGGGTTTAAGACAGCAAGACCACAAAGAGATTCAGACAACAATGAGAAAGGTGAACTGAAAAGTGCAAGACAACGGTATTTATAAGTGTGAACATGAGACCACCTCAGTATTTTATTTTATTTTAAAAAATTATTTTTGGACAACTTGCCAGAATTTACTTCTTTCTTACTTTTTATATGTATGAAAATGATTTAACAAATATTATTTAATCTTTTTTTGGCAAAATTGCTTTGGTAGAAATTACGGCTTTTGTTCTTCTGGTAGAAATGACTCAACAGTATCAGTTTTGTGTAGGAGTTACACAATTAAGTGTCAGAAATATCCATTTTAGGAGTCAGATACAACTCAGCATCACAAAACACTCGTTTTGAGAAAGATTTAAATATAGTTTAAATTTTTTCCATCTTGGCAACAGTTGGTCAAGATCCATGTGAAAACAGTATGATTCCCAGTTCTTCTCACTCTGACATGCAACGGTCAATTGACACATTTCTTAAGGAAAAAAGATAATTGCTCAGTAACATGTAACTGAAACTGTCACAACGGGGGTTATTCAAACAAGTTCAACTTTCTTGTGATAAATTTGTTTGCTTGTCAAGAATATTACTATATTAGTGTGTATTTTTCCTGTCAATGTAAATGTTCCTTTATTCATTTTGTACTTTCATAGTTATCTTGTATAGGTTTGATTGTTGATTCATTGAACAGATAGATTCCAGCCACATTGAGAGTCTGTTTAATTAACAAGTCAAGTTTTGACCTGCCCTTTCAGATTAAACTTAAAATGAAGTGATGAACAACTTACTTGACAACAATTATAGAATTTTTTTATTTCATATAGCTAATTGGTTAGTGTGGGTTGGTTGAAGTTGATAAGGGCTTCGGAGTTTTATGTGATAAAAGGATCTCTCTAAAATGAAGGGAAAGTTTTATGTGTTGGCTAGCTATATGGTCATCTATGTTGTATGACACTAAATGTTGGCCTCTGAAGCCATAAGATGGGGGCAGCAAAGATGAAAATGCTTAGGTCACTTTGTGGTAACACTGTATATGCTAAGATTAGGAATGAATCAATCCATGCAAGAGTTAGGGTAACTTCACTTGAAGATAAGGTGACCGATAATTGCACAAGGTAGTTTGAACATGTGCTACTTTTAAGACATATTAGAATCTCATTATTTAAATCCATTGATTATGAGTTTATTATAATAGCTCAATTGTTTCCATAAATAGTGCCTTAGATTATGCCAATTTCTATTTGAATATTAGTCAACTACTGTAGTTTCTTATATAAAAGGCTTCTCTTTTAGTACCAATTTACATCAATATTACATCCTATTTCTAAAGCAACATATGAGAGTTCGTGACTCATGAGAAAAGATGGGAGAATTCATTCATGAGCAACTAAATGGAGTAGGACCAAGTCTAAGTTAACATGAAAATTCACAACTTCACAGAGATTAGATAGGATGAAGACGAGCAAGAGAATACGAGTGGAATATCACAAGGTGTTTTGATAAACGATTTATGTACCGAAAGCAAACTTTGTTTGGGAAATGACAATAGTTATTCACAAATTACTTATTTCTCTTTTATCAAACAATAATATTTTGGGTATGAGGGAGGTCAAATGAATTAAATGAGCAATATGAATCGTTGTTGATGTATGTGAAAGTTTACAAGTGTTAAATTTCAATAATGAGTTGCATACAATAGATTGAGATCCCACTACTAAAAGGTCAACATTGTTAGTAGGGTTTCACTTGCACCATTATATAGAGCCACTTTACTTTAAATTTTTCCAATGTGTAGACACATTATCACCCACTTCAATATTGTTTTTACCCTAGGGCCAAAAGAAGCTTAGCAGGAACACACGCCTTCTATGTCTAACATAGAGTCCAATACTTGAGTTTTGATCCAACTTCTTTTAATGGGTTTGGGTTCACTAGAGAGCTCCAACCAGGCACATACCACAAGTAGAGCCCATTAAGGAACTTGAGGCGTGTGCCTCGGGATTCACCTCAGGCTACCAATATGGGCACAAGCGAGAGAGGATTTAGAGAACATATAAAGAGTGGAAATATGTGAATGTGACAATTGAATTCACAAAATGGCTAAAATATCTCTGACCCTTTGGGTAGAGGGGGTATTTATACTCAAAAAGTGTAGATGGGATGGGGGTGATGTGTCATTATGTGATGGTAAATTGGTAATGTCACACAAATCATAGTGATTCATGATAAGCCGATGCAATGATAAGGCATAGATGACGTCATGATAATGTGATGTGATGATGATGTCAGCATGCCAAAGTGGCGATAATGTCACTACTCATGGAGTCCCCAGACAGAGCTCCAAGGAAGAGTTAGATGGTGTAGTCTGTGAGGTTACTAATAGGGCGTACCTAGTCCGGGACCTCCAACGCGTGCTTACCAATAGGATGTAAAACCTAGGAACCATTTAGACCTCTTCGGGAGAGCCTTCCAGTCAAAGTGTGACTTCCCTAAGTTGGGTCTTCCCTGGTCTGGTGGGCAATATGGGAGGCCTCGAACGTGAAAAGCGACCTCGGGCACATTAGGTGTCGGGACACGTCAGGATGACGATAGGCAACTAGTGTTTTGAAAAGTGCGCGCTTTGCGCTTAAGCCCAAAGCCCTACTTTTGGGCTTCGCTTCATGAAAAGCCTAACCCCTTCAATGAAGCCCCCTGAAGCATGCACTTTATGGGCTTTTTTAAGAAGCCTGAAGCCCGTGCTTTTAGGGCTTTTTATTTAAGACTCATATAACTTATTATGAAACTTACTTTAGTAAATAAAAACTCAAAAAACTTATTTTAAAACCCTTCAAATTCCAACATTTACGGCTGCTATATGACTAATGTTCACAAAACACAAAAGAAGCACCTCTATGCAAAAAATCAAACACTCTCACAAGTTCAAGAATGTTTCGTCTTTCGACTTCAAGATGCAGGGGGAAAAGGAGAAGTGGTATAAAAAGTGTTCATCAGATGAGGAAGATAACACTTACAATTCAGACGATGATTTCACATCTCTTCATGATGATGATCATTATGAGTAAAATTTATATGTTTTTCTTCTTTCTATAAATAGAGTTGTCTAACTCTAAGTGGAACTATTTTATGATTTATGTTTCAACTTGAAATTGTTTTTTTTTTTTTTTTGTCAATAGAGTTGAAACGTTTATAAATTATAATATATGTTGTTATTATATAATACTTTTATCATCCTAACATAAGAATTTAAATATACATGTTAAGACTATATTTTCTTTATAAAAAAAATTAATGTGTGTTTCACTTCGATGAAGCCCGTACTTCACAGTGCGCTTCGCGCTTAAGCCCCAAAAGACCTTTGCGCCTCAAGTGCGCTTTGGGCTTTTTAAGACACTGTAGGCAGCATGACTGACGCCACTTGACCTGAGGAAGTTAAGTCATGAGAGCTCATGCCTTTATGAGTTGGAGGTCTTGAAATTCATAGGCTAAAATTCAAAGTTCCAAGTACACCAAAATTTGCTAAGTGTTGGAGTTGCCCACAGTGAAAGCCTATCATGCCAGAATATAATTGTAAGCTACAAAATGGTGAAAAGGTGTAGTGTGGCAAGGGGGGCGACTATAGCACAAAATGCCACCGGAATCAGACAGACTCCATAGTCTTCCAAAATCACCTTGAAAAGGTAAAAATGAGCTTAGACGCGACGTGCTTGAGCCTGGCCTAGACAATCATCTTGTTTAAATCAATAGTTTATAGGGGTCATGTAAGATTACCTCTCAATAATAATTCATTAGTTTATGTGCTGAATTCTTTTTATTATAACTTTTTTCAGGATTAGATATAATTTTGGGTTGGTTATGTATTTTACAAATAGTTTAGTATGGTCAGTTTTTGAGACAGTTCATGATAATCTGAAAATTTAGACCACATTTCTCTCCTTTATGTCTTCTATCTACATTCTTATTTCTTCCTTTTTCTTCCTTCTTATTTTCGTATTACTTCCATTACTGTATCTCATCACTTGTACTGGAATTTATACATATTTAATAATCATGGTGGCGGCAGGACCTGAGTTTGTGACATCTAGGTCAACCGAGCTTCCATACCAGGAGGAAATAATCAAGGAAGAATTGGCTTGATTCTATTCATACAAAGGACTCAATCTATACAAGAAAATAACATGAACAAAATCCCTAATGTACAGCCATCATGCACTGGTTCTAACACTAAGCAAATGAATAGAGTGAAAACTATAAACTAAACATGAGGATTAAAGGCAATTTACCTGACAGAGCATTCAAAAACATCTTGATGCAAGAGCCACTTCTTCCCCAATAATACATGATTTTGTTTAAAAGATCCAACTCGGGATTGTCTACTAACCAATTTGCCAAGCTGCTCATATTTATTTTCCTAACATAAAATTGAGGCACCCTGTCGTGTCAGATTGAGACCAAATAAATAATACAGAAAGAATACTTATAGTTTGAGTATCAACTATCAATTACTTATCATCTACCTTAGCTTCTAATCAGTCCCAACATGCACAAGTACATCCATGAATATATAACAATATATAGATTAGAATGCTAATCAGCACATAACAATAATTGATAGGTGTGTCGCTGATTAAGAAAGATCCAAATTCAGCTTCTTGGAGTTACAGATAATCTCACATTTATGAACACATAAAATGCCAACAAACACAAAGCTGATTTGAAAAGGAATGTGCAAATGAATGACATACCAAATACATCCCACAGAAAGAGACATATATATAATGTTCATTATAAATGAATAAATTGCCTAAATTGAGTATCAAGATACTACAATACCCTTACCCCTTTACCAGAAATTGCATTGAACAACATTTCCTATGTTTTTTTGCTAGTGATTTTTGTGATATTTGCTCAAAATATCAATTTCCAAAAACATTTCCTATGTTATTTTGCTAGTGATTTTTGCTCAAAATTTTAGAAGCTGAAGTTTCAGGAAATTTCAATCTCAACCTACTGAAATATCCTCTATAATTAGGTTAAATAACCAGGGAAATGGAACCTGGGTTTTTCTCTCAGTTCTCATTCATTAACATTGAACAGCAGAGAAGAGGAAAGGAAAATCACCTGCAAGAACCACTGTGCTTCAACTTCAACCTCTGAGTAGTCCTCCAAATTTCCAAGAACTTGATGATCAACATTCTGATGATGCAGTGAAGATAATGCAGACCAGGGGATGCCCAATTTTGGAAAGAAAAAATATGCTCTGAAGGACAAGTTTGTATTTTATACCATCCAATTTCAGATTGACAAGATTCTGGTCAGTTTCATGTTTAGGCCCAGTTGGCCCATGGGCCAAGGGAAGATCTTTGAACAAATTTGGTATCCATGTGCGGCAAGACTTGCATATTAACACATTTTATTTGGCAATTTATCTTCTTCTTTCTTTCTTTTTGACCTTTTGAGGCAAGCAATTTATCTTTTTTTTTTTTTTTTTTAAACCATGTGGTTCCTGAGCATGCGGGTTAAAAATTTCTCACATCTCTCTCATAGGTGTGTTGAGTGGAGATCGAACTCAATACCTCTTCCCACTCACGCAGCTTCAGTGCACCAACTGCGTCACACCCAGTGAGTGCAATTTATCTATTTAAATATGCACAAACATCAATCATATTACATATACCAATACTCTTGATTAAATTCTTATACTTGGAATAAGTCACTCGAATAACTTTACACTTTGAATTAGCTAAGTCACTCCCATGATTTTACACAACTGAGTTTGAACTTACCTTTCATGTTTTTATGAAATTTTTAATAATTTAGCTAACTGTACGATCTCAAAATGTGCACCAGAACAAAATGAGTTTTTTTTTTTCTTTTTCCAATGCAACTTGCACTTGTTTTACTTCAGGTTTAACTATTGCTCTAACGAGAAAAATAAATCCCTTCCACTTCAGATATAGCACCAACTTTATGGACAAACCAAAATTTAAACCTTCAACCAAAAAAATAAGATACAATTTGCCTAACAAAGGTAATTATCAGACAATTGGTGTAGTATTCACAATAAGTGAAATGTTTTCAAGTAACTCTATAGCAAACTACAGCCTTCAAGAGTCTGGAAATTATGTCAGTCGTACAACAATTTTGCTGACTTGGTCCGCGATGTTTTGCTTTCATTCTTTGTTATTTTCTCCGAGCATTTCTCATTTAGAGATATAGCTTTTGCAATGGCTTTCATTTTTCGAACGCTCTTTGTTCTCTTCATTTGTTTTCCCTTCTTCACTTTTCTGCTTCAAGAAAGTAGCAACCATCAGAAAGCTTTTATACATGCATAGCACAAGGAACTTGATGCATAATGCTCTAAATATGCACATCAAAACAGTTAAACATGAACTGAAGTAAGAAATGAATACACACATTGTGTTTCAGCTCATGTCCTCTATTCTTGAAGAAGCACAAATTAAGAACAAAGAAATCTTCAATTTATATTTGCATTTTCACTGAACAAACTAACCCTCCTATCCACCAGCTTATCAAAAGTGTACACATTTACAGACAAGTTAAGCACCGACCTAGTCATAACCCATAGCCAACTAGAGGAAGCTAGATCACATGCTCGTGTGGGAAGGAAAAAAGTTACAACACAGCTTCTCATCACTCTCGGCCATATACAATTTGAGGTACTATAAAACAACTTATCAATAAACCACTCATCCCATATATACCATTATACTGAATACAATGATACTCATCCTGATTTGAACAATATCGCCATGTTAAATGCTCAAATTCGGTACGGAAGAGACTATTTCCATGGAAGTGTTTCCAGCAAAACAACACATCTGCCCCATTCTTCCATTATAGGTTGTAAGACTAAAACATAAACTAATATGCCCAGTCTGATTAGTGTATCATACTATACAAATACTATACTGGGGATCCAGCATTTAACGTATACAATCTCAAAATATAGATCATGTATTATACAATCTCAAGATTTGGGTTTGAAGTTTGAACTGAATAATTTGAGGCTCCATAACGACTTAAAACAGATAAAATTGAACAAAAGAACTCAACAATGACAGAAAGGAAAGTACTTACACATGTTTAATTCACATACAGACCAACTGCAAATCTATGCATTTGAAAAGAAAGTGCTAGGGCACAGTTTCAATTTTCAAATTCACTATTCAGAATGACTATCAAACATGTTATAAAAATTAGGGCAGTCAAAAATCTAATACAATCATCACTTCATATAATGCTAGAAATTCTCGATGCCAATTTCGATAAATAAATACGATACAGTACTCATCGAAAGACAATAGATTGGTAATTTAAAATCCACACTGACCTAATTTGAGAACCAGAAGTTGATTTTTGAGCTCCAGACTCTGACGTATCCATAGCTGAGGGCATTAAAAAGCAATACAATTTTATGAAAATTCAACAACATATGGAAGTAATATTCATGTTTCTCAAACATTTTCTGAGCAGCCAAACAATGGAGGGGTGTGAAGTGAAATTAGATATATATACCTTGTGGTTGAGAAGAAACTGAAACGGGCAGTTCCGTTGTGTCCATAGAATCGGCAGCGTCTCGCTTCTTCTTGTTCCTGTTCTTCGCCATTGTTGAGTCCTTGAGAGAAAACTGCAACTGCGGCGCGAGCTAGTGAATTTGGCGGCGAAAGCGAAACCTAATAAACAAAGAAAAAAAAATACCCAATAACCGCCTCCGAAAATGGGTCTTGTTATAACCCAACGGGTCAAATCAATTTTAATATTTTAGGTATAAATGTTACAGAGACTCCTAATCTATGATAAACTCATTTCACACGATCCCAGACAAATATTTGGGCTCCAGTAATATCCAAACTTTATATTATTTGGTCACGTGAGTTCATCTGTTAAGTTAAGTTAACAGAATCGTTAACTTTGTTGACGTGACGCTTTACATTATTTTAATATTAATTTAAAAAAGAGAAAAATACTCCACATCCCCCAGCTTTCAAAAACTCACTCCACAGTTTCTCAGACAAATATTTGAGCTCTAATAGTACCCAGACTCTATATTATTTGGTCACGTGGGTCTATCCGTTAAGTTAACGGAATTGTTAACTCCGCTGATGTGGCGTTGACATGACATTTTGCATTATTTTAATATTAATATAAAAAATTAAACGACACATGTCGCGTTCTTATTGGTCCAATTTTAATTAAATGTGAAGGGTAATTTTGTAAATTTACATTGGTGTGATGAGTTGGAAGTGCTTCTTCCTCGATCAGCACTGGCGT
>JAYMTA010002580.1:0-16197 GCA_036897625.1 Pelargonium cotyledonis | reverse complement strand
ATTTGTCTTTTAAACATTGTGTACAAAGCTATAGTGTGTTTGATTATGTACATCATCTATGTTGGATAGGTTCACTATGCATGTAATCCAAAGGTTTTCATATGTTCTCATAGTACCTGAAAAAACAAAACCACTCCTTTTTTTTACGTTACATTTTGGTAGTAGTGATTGGAATAAGCTTCATCTCCATGTCTTTTTACAAATTTACCGATGATGGTTGTGAATTCTGAAATAGGTGATAGATGAGACTGCAAAATTTGACATGCTTCTCAAGGTGAAAAGGGGAAGCAAGGAAGAGAAGTTGAAGGTTAAGGTACAGAAGAACAATGAAGGGACCCTCCATTTGAACTAGATGGAGCCACACACTGAATAGACCATATTTAAGCTTTGAATTATACAAACAAAAGTACTGCATATACGAAGGACATTTGTAATATGTCATTGTATTTAACTTATCAGACAGGTTCAGGCTCTTATGCTTTGATATGTACTATGCTTTTGTAAACAAATTGTCTGTTGCAAACTTTCATTATGTAGCTACAAGCATTGATGGTATGGGTTTATTTTTTGGCTGGAAGATTTGAGGATTGTTGAGTTTTGCTCTTCTGAAGATGGAGAATGAACAGGTAAAATTATGTATTGGAGAAGTAGTGTCTACAACACGAAACATACAAAAGAGTTTGTGAACTTTTCTGTTTTGTTTTGATATGCATACCAACCTTTTCTGTTTCGTTTTGATAAGCATACCGATGCTAGACCTCTAGAGGAGCAAATACCTTAACAAATGGTTCAAAACTTGAGAATTCAGTAATAGACATTCAATTAATGCTGATGAACACCTTCAACGTCACTAAATGAGCAAATGTGAAGCATTGAAAGTCAGATATACGTTCACTCAATGTCTGTAAAGATAAAGCAGAAAAAAGGAAGTCAAATATTGTTTAACATATTATAGTGTTAGAGAGTTGGAGTGGAGATGTGTAGATAGCAATATAGGTTACCTTCACAACACTTGCATCCAATCGCAGACTTTCGGCTAGCCTAATATGATAAAGTATTTGCCGGAGATGCACCCAAGGAATTGACTTGCCTGTTCGACCACATACACAAACATATGCATATTCCAGGTTTTTGAGGTCTTGAATTGGGGGTTCTAGAAAACAAGGATTTAACAAAGTAAGATATTTCAGAGAAGGGGTGTCGAGTAAAAGTGATTGATCAGAAAGTGTTTCTACAACATATTTATGATCAAGAGACAATACTGTCAATGTTTCAGAGAAAATTTGATAATTGTTGAGATTGTCAAAATCAACCCTATGTACGAAAAGTTCATCAAGAACAGGGCAAGTAGAGATGAGATTACAAAAACTATTATCTTTTTCAAATTCGACATGCACCAGATGCAAAACCTTCAGTTGTGGTAGATGGATAGAGGAAGGAACATCCAGAGCAAACTGTTGTTTCAATTTCAACACAGTTAATGTTTGACAACAAAAAAGGCTAGGAGGCAAGTCGTACATTTCCTCATTTCCCGTACGAATTTCGAAATCAATCTCTTCAACATTAGCTAAGATAGCACTCTGAATACATGATTCTAGACAGCTGATAATTTCCCACTCGGGATTTTCGTTAACCCACTAGACGTGAAAAGTAGAAATGATTGGGGTTTGTGTTGCAGCCAAAACCTTGTTAAAGACATCTTCGAAGGTCATTTCGTCATTGTATGTATCTGGTTCGTAGAACTTTAGGTTAGGAACCCATGTCCACACGTGTTGCCATCGTTTGGACAAAATGCTAGTAGCAACGGCTTCCTTTGTGGTGAGAAACGAAAGGATGCAACATAGAATTTGATCTGGTAAGTTGCTGATTCTGTCTATTCTATTGAGGTTCTTAGTGGTTTCCAATTTCTTATGTTTGGAGGAGTGATGATGAGATGAGGACGCCATAGACATAAGCTGGGTGACAAATTAAAGATTGTAAATATAACAAGGAGGCTGTTGTAGGAAATTAAAGTAGGGGTACAGACTGATTCGCAGCAAAAGATACTATAGGTTGCAAATTACCAAAGAAATAACCGGATATAATTTTTCTAGTCACCTGTATCTTCCATTTCACCCAAGAGAAATTCATACATCCATACATCCAAACCAAGCTATGTACTAATGTATGGGTAATCTCATCAGATCAATAATTTTTATGGAGAGATGTGTTAATTTTCTTGCTTCATTGTCGAGAAGTAAGATGATGCATCCGTGAATTGAATGAATTAATGAAACATTACTGTTGCGATATTAATACTAGTTTTTTTTTTGTAGTGATTCGGCTGAGACATATGACATAGCCATTGAATTTGACAGATTTTATGTTATATAAACAGTTCCTTTCAGCTCTCAAATCCCTCAGTTCAGCTGGATTTGCGCTTCTCAAGATCATCAATCATATTGGAATTTTTAATTTCTGTTATCAATGAATAGACTTATATTACTAAAAAAAAGTATATCTTACTTATACTAGATTTCCCTAAGAACATCAACATCCATTTATCACTTAATACAATTTTTAAAGATGGTAATTCGTTTTCACAAAAGTTGTTCAATGAAATCATAAGTCTTTTATGTGTTTTCCCTTTTTTATTACTGTCTTCAATTTTGTATTGTTGCTCTGGACTACCATTTCACAATTTCATTCTTACTTAGTATCTTTGGCTCTGATTCAGTGTGGAGTCAGACACAATTCAGCTATGGATCGTGTTGACAATAAGCTGTACATATATGTTTTTCATGCTTTCAACTTTGCATTACCATCATTAACTGTACATTGATGATCTGGTGACCAAATCTTCACCATTAATCATGTCATCAAAAGCTTTCATAATAACGAATGCTCTACTAATTGAAGCCATTTTTCCTTTCAAGCAGTGTTCATAGATATGAATCGGGCATGTTTGGGTATTATTCAGAGAATACCTCTTTTCTAGTGTCATAATGAACTCGTATATTTGTTCTTCTTCATAGAGGGGCTCATTCATGTTGTTAATGTATTGTTGGCATGTTCATTTCAGTACATCTATTATAAGTCTCAAAATCGTCACACCTGATTTAGAATTTTTGTATTATCTAGGTAATATCATTTTTCACAAAGCTTCATAAGAAATGGTTAGGCTGAAAAAAACTTCGTTTCAAACCAATAGTCCTACGAAGGACAAGCAAGCTGGTCAAGTAAGTTTGGTTTCCTAACTACTCTATTTTGTGCGTCGAATGTTCATACCATGATTCCAGGTACTCATGCCTTAGCCTTTATGTGCAGCGCTCCTTCCGCAGCAGCATCAATCCAAGATGGTTGCTGGATCTGGAATTATCAGAAACTCAATCACAAGCTGTTTCACACATGGGGTTTCATCAATTGCTACAGCACTCATGTCGCGTCGTATTCAAAGAATAAATATATCCTCTAGCTGAACAATATAGGACGTCTGACAACACCATTTTAGTTCATGGAAATAGGTGTTGGCTATATGCCGAAAAAGTAGGGAGGATTTTAGGAATTCCTTCTAAACGTAAGTACCAACTACTTTCAAGAATGCAGAACAGCGGTTGTCTTTAGAAAAATGATATGGCCGACTTAATGCCAATGAACTATTTGATCTTATATCAACTCATGAAGGGTTGGCAGGGCCATTGTTTGAGCAAGATTTCCTTGTTCTTGCTCTTGGGACTTTCTTGTTCCCAACCACTTGTCCAGGTGTTTCTATTACCAAGGCCCTACCCAAGGTTGGAGATGAAGGCAGATATGAGGATTATAATTGGGCTTATGCTGTGAGGGATTTTTTACAAAAATCAATACTCTCATTCAAAGGAATTTCTAAACGTTATTTGGAAAGTGAACCAGACACCCATGAATACCCTATTAAAAGAAGTGGATCATTGGCTGGATGTGTTCACATTTTGCTTGTAAGTACCATTATCAAATCATTATTGGAATGGTAGTATTTGTTTGTGTATTCATTACTAGAAACCATTGGTTTAGATGATGGTTGCACTTAACTACAGCTGTTAGTATTGTCTCTGATATTGTAAACATGTCTTCTTGTAGCTCTTTGTTCTAAACAATTTCTTCCCGGACCTTAACTGTGTCCAAACATTACAAATCCCACTCAACTTTTGGAGTGGCGATAGAGTGAAACTGCACTTGAAGTTGATGCGCAAGTTGTTAGTTGCCGAGAAGATGTTGACCAATCAAGACACAATTCATCAGTGTGCCCCTGTACACTGAAACACATTATGTCTGAATCTGTGTCAAGTCTCCTAATGTCCGATGACAACACACCCATGGAAGATGTCATGACTAACAAAGATGTCAAAGCCTCAACACCTGATCAACCAAAGTTGCCAGTTCAGCTGGAAAAGGTAGGTGGCTCTGTTCTTAGGCGGGCACACAAAACACAAGGGAGGCAACACCATATTCCTGTTAATCCGAGCATAACAAAAAAGACAAAATTAAAGGATGCGGTAAACAAGGTTGTTGCAAAAATGCCAGCTGAAATCCATTCATATCTTCGTACACAAAACTCTTCTCCAAAGGAACAAGAAGTTTTGGTTATGTTGTCCTCGAATGAATCAGGAAGTAAATCGAACGCCAAATGGGAGCGTCCAACGGCAGATCACATCAATGCACAACCTTATGAAAACGACACACCAGTCAAAATTAGGTGAGTATTGTTGTAATCAATGTACGTATGATAAATTTTTAAATTTGGCATTCATATTTTTTGTTCTTGTTTGCAGCAATAGAATACTTGCAAAGATAGATCGAGACATCGTTTTCGACGTCGAAATGGCAACGACATTTTTAAACCCATTGATGTGGGTGTCTGCCCGGGTATGTTTTTAACATTATCAGTCTTAGTAACCTGATGATGTGGTGTTTTGTTGCTTAACCAATGCATCAATTATTTTGCAGCACATACATTATGCATGTGGTTGGCTAAATAACTCCATATTTGCCAAGCACAGAAAATATTGGGTGCTGCCTCCCATTATAAGCGTAAGTGTATCAGCCATGTGCATAATTGTTCGCTTCACGTTATCGTTTCAACCATGTCCAATGTTAATGGTTCATACATTACTTGGTGTTTATATAGGAAGTTCTTTGCAAAGAACTTAGGATTGAGATGTCCATTCCTGGACAGAAGACTGTGTTGCCCCAAGGTCCACGTTGGGCATTAAAAAATATCAACAGCAATTGGTATAAAGGAGCTGAAGTGGGATTCAACATACAAAAATGTGAACTGGTTAGTTGTTGTAGTTAATACTAGGAGTGCAAACTTGCTCGATTAAAAACAAAATTATCGGATTTATGTCTAACAATGAACTGTCACAGATATTCCATCCAGTGGTTCTGCATGATCATTGGTACGTAGTGTGCATAAATATGAAAGAACAAAAAGTCAAAATATTAAACAACCAAAAAGAATCTTGGTTCAACAAGCTCGACAAATCCTATGACATTGACTTCATATGCCTCCTAACACGACAAGTATGTTTTAAGAAAACTATTCGGTTCATGAGGTATTCGTTTATCAGTGACATACTAGCTAAAATGACCAATATTTCTATCGTCATGTAGTTGGAGGTCATTTATGTTATAATAAGCCATTCCTCTGCTGCCCCGCAATATAAACCATTTGCAATTGGTGCCAAATGAAATATTGTTGAAATAACAGTCCCACAACAGGGCAACCTGTAAGCAATTTCCCCTTATAAGTAGTCATCCTCTTTTCTTTGCATCTCCACGACAATTCAATATTATTGAAAAACTGTTTTCACTTTTGGTGATGCTAGGCTTGACTGCGGAGCATTCACAATGAACTATATGAGATATTACGATGGTTGCCCTCTCCAATTGAAGTGGGTCTTTCCAAAGGACCGCACTTCAATGCGCAGAGAGTTGCTAAATGCAATGACCTAAATTGATGTGAACAAATTTCTGGATGACATTGATATTGAACCGGTGGACACTCCAATCAAGCAGTGCCCTACCAGACCATCACATAGGGGGAGTAAATAATTAGATGCATGTCCAAGGGAATTGGTAAGAGAAGATGTCCCCTACTTTTTGATTATTTTGTGGTAATGCAAACAAGTACAATATTCTTTACAATGAATTGGAAGTTCAGCACATATATTTTGTACTAAACTTATTGTACTTGTCTTCGTCGACAACTTCAATGACATTACCATTTTTACAGTAACCATTACTTATATTAGAATGCACCTTTTGTACAGTCTTTTATGCATCCAATGTGACTATTAGGAAGCTAAATGGTACTAAAAGCACCCGCTAGAAGTTGGAGCTGTTCTGTTGGAACAATTACATGTCTCAAGTATTAGTTAATAACCGAGTAAAATAGCACGACATGAGGGTCAAACAACTGCATCTGCCACACACAAGCAAATTGGTAAAGAGTATTAAATGGGGGGTCCAATGTATGTCTATTAATGATGAATACACCTACACAGATACAGGTATCTGATACTTGGATACAAAAAAAAAATATAATTGGACACAATCTCTTCTATGTACAAAATATATAGACAGTAATATACGAGCCTGACAAGAAAACAAATTTCAGTTTCCATTAGTGCGATTGCATAGAAACTATTTCCATTTCTGCTTGACTGTGTAGTTTATTGTCTTCATCAAGTATAATTGCCGACAATATCTCTTCCCACATGTGTTCTCCGACCGAAGATCTATCTTGCAATTGCAATGCATAACTTGTTTGCGCCACATTGCCAGACCAGAACCTCAATATGTTGATCAAACACGGTAAGCTATTTTCTTTACTTAAAAGAAGATAGAAATATGAAACTGATGAACGAAACATTTGTCTATTGTATTCAAGAATAACTATGTCAATACCGAGTTGACCGAGGACTAATGTTTGGATAGTGATACGGTGGAAACAATGTTGAACCATTGTTTTCTTCAGTGGCATCTTCAGGGGACATATAAATTAATTGGTCCATGGTATGTACCTATGCAGACAAAAATATTCACTAACTCAGACACACGGATGAACTTGGTACTTCATATTCAAAACCAAATTTCCAATATAACATTACCTGTTCCCTTATATAATTTTCAAATATTACTTCTTTCATAGGTCTTTCGTCATCTGCAAAGCTACCAGGAATAGTCAATATAATATCGACTCTTTTTAACCTTACATCAATAGCAATTGCAAACCATGTAACCAATACGTGGCACGGCATGAAAACCTACAGCCATCATATGTCTATCAATGAAAAGTGCTCATTAAGACTCAAACTTAAGTGCAGTGGGTCAGCAAACAACATACCATATCACATTGTTTCTAACTGTATCCTAAATGGGTCTCCTTATAATGTACTTTAGAAATAGATTTGTAATCTATTTTTGCGTTCGGCCTATATCTGCCCATTAAAACGTCCATATGAGCAGGGATGCATTGAGCGAACGACAACATATCCTATTTCGCAAAGTGGTTGAAACAAAATAAAAAAGTTAGTTCTGCGAAAATGTGATTTGCCTTATACTACAAGACAATGACCAAACAAATATGTTACTCACCGAGACAACAGTTGGGAACACATGCCTTTTATAGCCTGGAATCTTGTTCTGGAAATTAAGCCATGATGCATCAAAATTTATCGCCTGCCACAATTAAACCATATCATGGAACATTACTTTAAGCTGTTGCAATGATTACAAAAATAGATTGTCATTGTCTAAAAGCAATACTTACCTCTCCTTTTATATTATTGTTCGATAAAATGTACTCCAAACATGTCCCGGCAGACACACTGTTCTCACCAAATATTGCCACAGTGTCCAACCTAGGGACGGCTCTTAGCCACTTCATGACCATGTCAACCAATATATTAACCGAACAAGGATCATGTAGTCCTAAGAAGTAGCAGGTTTGAAGTGGCAACTCATCTGCACCGCTGACGGCCAACTCATTAACTCCAATATCAGAAAAACTATTGTCGCCAAGGACATCATCAACAATTCTATCATATGAAGTCTTATTTGAGTCGCTTGACGATGGGGATACTTGGCCTTCCTCTTCACCAACAGCAACAACTATAGACAACTCATTAACTCTAATATCAGAAAAGCTATTGTCACCAAGGACATCATCAACAATTTTATCATTTGAAGACTTATATGACTCGCTTGGCGATGAGTATACTTGGCTGGCCTCTTCACCAATAGCAACAACCATAAAAAAACTCATTAACTCCAATTTGAGTACAGTGGTTGTCACTAAGGACATCATCAACAATTGTATCATTTGAAGACTTCTTTGCATCGCTTGGCGATGAGGATACTGGGCCGGCCTCTTCACTAACAGCAACAGCCATAGACAAATCAAATTTATTCGCAAGCAAACTCCAAACTACTTTACTTGATTGATCCTGCAAACATATTATTAAGAAAGACCACATACCTATAACAGTATGCCAATAATGAAGTAATCATTTAACTGTAATTCAAACCTTTTGAAGGACAATTTCCCCAGCTTTGAGTTGATCGTGCATCTTAATAGCCTTTGCGATTCGCTCGTCGGACCAATACGTAATGGGTACTTCACCATTATATTTACCGTATACATCCTAGAAATATTTCTCCAAGTAATATACCTGTATGAAAACAACATATGCTTGGTAATTCTTTCAAGTAACAATGTTCACAATAAAACCCACTCATATTGGGAAATGAAATCATCACATACCAGCAATACATGTAGGCATCCTCCAATTGAACGGCTTCGAACAACTCCCCTTGCATTAGACAATGAGCCACCCTCCTTATATATGCATTTGTACGCAAGATTTTGATCACAAAGGAATTCTAAAACACCTTCGGCCCAATTGTAGTTTGCGCATCCTTCTACAGCTGTAAGTTTTGGAAGTACAGACTGTGCTATCATGTCCATACTCATGGGAAACAAAAACGACCCTAATACTAACACCAACAAGTCCTGCCTACACTCCAAAGAGTCTGCTTCATCATCCCTATCAAGTAGCTTTTTGAATGTTTGATACTTCAAATGGCAGTATCCATTCTTTAACAATGGTCCAGTCTGTTTCTCCGCAAAACTCGTTGGAAGAAAAATGCCACTGCATGGAATTCCTAATATTCTACCAACGTCATTGGCGTTGATGAAATGGTCCACACCATGGACTACAATGCTTCGTCTTAAAGAGTTGGAATTTTTCACATAATTTAACAACAAAACTTGCGATGTAACCTTCTGGCTTCGTGTTCAAATAGATATTGAAACTCCATCTCATCAATTGCATTTTTCTGGCCTCTAGAAAGTTTCAGGTTCAACAGTGTAGCTAGTCGAAACTTGCTTGCAAAAGGAACCTGTCATTTCAAACACACAACATAAAGCATTTGATCTGTATTTTATCTTCCACTACAAAAAAAATGTACCTTCTTGTATTTCTTCTGGTCTGCCTTCTGCAATGTCTTGTATCTGTCTTCATGCTTTGCCTCACTCCAAGTTAAGTTCATTTCATGCATCAATATAGTCCTCTTACTTTACCGTTCTCTAACAAACACCAACACTGAACTAAACAAAATTAATTTTGCAACTCCAATAACAAATATGAGGTACATACCACCATTAAATGGTTTGAAAACCAACCACCATAGCGTTCCACAATATTGGTCTTCAACCAATCGCTCTTAATGCCATGTCCACACAATATTTAAATATTCATCAATCACCGTATTATGTCTCTAAATGACCTTCTATGAAGATATCAGATACTACCTGAATTTGTTGATAGGCCTTTTTTCTCTTTTTGTTTTCATTTTTTCAGGATCGCAAAAATAAAACCTGCAAATCAATCACATAATCATATCTGATTAGAATCTACAAATACCCTAAACAAATTTTGAAAATTTACTATTCTTCTGCAAGCAATCTACTACTATTACATACAATACTTTACATTCAATTTTTCTACACTGAAACCCTAACACCTTCTCCACCACTAGGACTATCTCATAATCGTTCGTCGAAAAATGGTAGAGCATAAATCAAAAATACATGCATAGGACGGAACTTACCCGCAATTATGTCTTCAGATATTGAAAGATCGGACAGCTACACCTTTGCTGGTGTTTTTGAATTCACACAAAAGATCTGTTTAAAAAAAATGGTTTCCTGTCTCTTCACTCTATACAAGAAAATTTTATATTTGACTAATCATCTACCACAACCCATCATTTGCCACGTCATATGATCCAGTAAGAAGTTTTAAATGGTGCGTTTTCATACATAGTGAGTATTATCTCATTCCAAGAATTTGAATGGTAAAAATTCAATTCAAAAATCTTGGACCCCCAAGTTTTGAAACCAAGTCACATTATTCTAACCTGCATATAAAGCTAATTATTTGAATAAACTTTCATTTGCTCCCAAATTCATCGACCACAATGTCATAGGTTTTATACAATCATAAACTCTAAGTTATTATTCATTTGCTTCCAACAACAATATGACATAATACTTTATTCCAGAAAATTACATTCATTTTACATAAATTGTACAATTTCTTATGCTTTTTTGATAATGATTCATTGTACATTTCTTGCTAACCCTCAAAATGCATTCCAGACAAATCACAAAGGCGCACATCATTTGAAGCAAAGGCATCATGTGCAACAGACGAATTAAAACCATGTCTAACAAAGTCAGGATATAGCTTTCGTTGTCCGTCATCAAACAACATCATTGAATCTCTCCCATCAATGGATCCAAATCTCGTCTTCATAAATGAAGTCAACCAACTAATGTTGTCCACTCCTTACTCTTCAAATGTATGCTCCTCTACGTTACCAAGTTGCTCCTACGTACATGTCGAATCATGATATTAGGATTGACAAAGGATAATGAACTCATTTACTTGAAAAGAAATTTGATTACCTTACGCCATGATGGTTCTGCTCTGTCACCGAAAAAAGTCTTTGATTTACCATTTTCCATTCCTACACCTAAACTTTTACTCTTCTTTTGTTGAACCCACTGAGCCTACATACATGTAAGCTCGTACAGTCACTAATTTGTAAAACAAAAGTTCACTTATCTTTACCCTGATAATGGATTTTCCTAACCTGATTCCATGAGCTTCTGCTATTTCACCAGAATAAGGCTTCCATTTCTCATTATCCGGATCACGGTTATCCTGCGTAAATCTTCAGTTATAGAGTATGTTGTTCACATATCATACCTCATATATTTTAGCAAGTGGCATTGGTAAATCCTACCTCAAACCATGAACGTTCTGCCGGTTCACCAAAAAAATGATTTGTTTGGAAACTGTCGTTTTCTTTACCTTTCCTTTTAGTTGGTTTATCTCCACTACCCTGAGCCTGCAGTCATGTAAAATCAACATAATTCATTACATTTTAACTTACTTCTCAATGCATAACCAGATATGTGAAGTTCCAAACCTGTGTCCTTGAAAGACTCGATCTGTCGCCACCTGAAAGTATTGTTTTTCCTTCTCCTGAAAACCGTTAACAACATCAACACCAATGTTTCTAACCTATTTCAATTGTACTTTTCAAGCAGATATTGAACATGTCTATGAACCACTAGATTGCAGCTATGTAAAATACCTTAACATTAGACATATGTTCGTCTCCACCTTGCTTTCTGAGCTCAGCACCAATGACATTGGCATCGGCTCCAGTATTGGTCTCTTTTTTTTTCCTCTTCACCTGCAAAACACATACAAAATTAAATGTCCATTTTCTAATTTCAAACACAATTACAATTTCCAAATTCAGCTATTGTTTTTCATACCTTTGGGACTTTTATTGGAAAAGTTATCCCAGCGCGCTTCTCCTTCTTACGCGTATTCGTCTTCACTCGCTCAATTTCACTAATTGTTCTTTTAGTGTTCCTCGGCCTACCCACTATTTTCACTTTTTTGGGTGCAATAGGCTCTACATCTTCACCGTCCGATATAATATCATTCATGTTGACCTCTGCTCCCTCCTTATACTTTAATCCTACCTTCCCTACACTCACATTTGCATGTGGACCCAATTCTTCCTCCAAAGCTTTCATTTTCTCAAGTTTCACTCTACAACGACATAGAAAATCTAATAGTACCTTACTCCTTCCAACATTTTCACATGCTATCTCACAAAGGCCCTTAGATTGTGTCAATAAATGATTATAGCACTTCATTGTTGGTTTCATTCTTTCCACATCATAATTACTCTTCTCTAATGTGTACTTTCTCATTAGACCTTTCCTCCACCTATCTAAAGTGTACGTTTCATTCAAATCCTTCATCTCCTTCTCACGGAATACAACATACATGTGCCTACAAAGTATTCCAGTTGTCTCGAATCTATTACAAGTACATGTCCCCAAACCTGTTGCCAAATTGTAGAAAACAATATGTTCAACCATACGATATTTGGACCATGAAATATCATTTGAACCTACCAAGAAATATACCACGTCCTCTTTACAATTAGGGTCTACTAAACGTCCACTAACTCTTATATCAATGACCTTCTTCAGTTCTTTCTGGAAAATAGTGAATATGTTTTTAGTGTAGCATTTTGCATAATGCTTCTCTATGGAAGAACCTATCACCAAAGGCCTTTTCAGTGTTCGACTCTTAAATTCAGCTTCATCTTCCTTTGCTGCTTTACTTTGTAATGCCTTGTCGTACTTCGCCATGAACTCAGTCAAAGTCGTATGCTGGTTTATATATTATGCAAAAAGACCGTTCACGCCTTCACTTCTTTGAGTGCTTGACATGCCAGCCCAGAATACATCTCTCAATAGTGTTGGCACCCACATATGTCTTACATCATACATGAACTTCAACCATTTTTTGTCACTAATTTTGTATGTTACTAATAACTCCATCCACAATTCATCAAATTCTGATTCTGAATATGATTTGAACAGTACAGCACTAACCTGGATCTTGAAATCTTTGAAACCTGTTAAATGTTTCACTTTCTTTGGCAACTTCGACAATATATGCTAGATGCACCATCTAATTTTACTTCCTGGGAACACTGCTGCAACAGCAGCTCTAATGGCCTTTGCTTGGTCTGTCAATATAGCTTTAGATGGAACATTTCCCATGCAACTCAAAAATTGATTGAAAACCCACTTGAACCCATTAATGCTCTCCTTTGTCATTAGTGTTGCCCCGAGTACTATGGTTTGCCCGTGATGATTCACACCAACGAATGGTGCAAATGGCATCTTGTACCTACAAACATAACAAACCAATTTGGTATGTGATTTTGCTTTCATTCTGGTAGAAATAATCAAAGAATAATAACTCAAGGGCATAACATAACGGTTGCTTTAGGTAACAAACTGAAAGTTTTGCATCCATCTCAATAATGCAGTTGTATATGGCTTAGATGTTTAGGGAAAGTACTTCTATACACCTACTGCTTGAAGGGGCCTGGTTGCCACTAAACTTTGTGATGATGAGTCTAGTTCCCTATCTTCCATACATAATTCATAATAATCCTGCGAAAATTACAATTCACTCACTTGATATTTTTCTTCCCAAAATAAAACTAAAAAATAGATAATCTGTTACTACCTGAATCACACTAACATGCAACAAACCCTAGGTCTACTAATATCTTAGATTTTTTTCAACATTGCACAAAATGAACTAAACTGATCCAGTTTGGTTGGAACTAAAACTGGCACAAAAACAATTGACTACATCCCTTTACCAAATGAACTAAAACTGGCACAAAAACAATTGACTACATCCCTTTACCAAATGTTCATTTATATATATATATATATTCAAATTCAAGCGCGTACCTATTTGTAACATATGTAGTGTCTAAGGAAATGACGTCGTTGAAAGACTCGTACATAGCATGGCTTCGGGCATCACACCAAAACACATTCCGAATTTCATTATTAGGACCCAAAAGAAATTCTGAATAATAGGATTCATTTATGCCACGCATACGCCTAAAATACTTGTGCATAAACCAACCATCTCTGCGATTTATTTCTTTTCGAACCTTATGTATGTAGTTGTTCATATCCCTTTGGTTGAATCCAATCTTATCGAAACCTCCTACTTCAGTCGCCAACACTTCCATTATTCTATTGGGTGGCATCCCAGAATCACGCAAATTTAAAATTGTCCGTGTATTATCAATGGCAAACCCACGATTGCATACTTGCATCCTAGTAGTTATAGGATCAAGACTGTGGTTGTGTTCCAAATTCACCTTCGTTGTTTTGTAGCACTTGTTCTTCTGACTCCAGGCACATTTCAAACTAGCTTCACAACCTATTTTCTTCGTTGGCCGTATGAAGGCACCTTCAACTTTGGACTTGGTTTCCCCCCTACATCACAAATTAAATCGTAATTCTTCTTCAATCCTTTTGCCTTCTCAATACCAGATTTGAAATTCCTAGACAATGCAATAGTCACCCCAAATCCTTTTCAAATGCATAAGCCTTGTAGAAGTCCGACAAAGTATTTGTATCCTTGAAGGACATTCCCACAACAGGAGTATTCTTGACACATGTAGTTGTCTTCTCGGAAGATCCATCCCCGTTCCCTGTCGCTAATTCACTGCGATGTCCATCTTCAGCAACCTTCACCCCTTCTGTGCTTCCTTTACCTGTATTTTCATTACAAACATTGCTTGTGTCAATTTCTTCCAAATGTACCCCTTCTAAATTTTCTACCGACCTTCCAGCCATAGATTCCTTAAGCTTCCGATATTCTACATCCTTCCTTCCTTTTCCTTTACCAGCTACGTATCCAGATTTAAAATCACACCGCCTCTGATATTCAGCATCCTTCTCCCATTCTGAGCTGCATTCACGGTTACTTGTCTTTGAACAATTGCTCTTTCAATACTCGTCACCATCTACACCTTCTGTCCGTTCAGCCCCATCTCCTATGTTTGAAAGCTTGTGCTTCGGATATTCTATGTCCTTCACACCTTTTCCTTTTCCTTCTATGTTTCCAGATTTACAATCATGGCCCCACTCAAATTCAGCATCCTTCTCCCATTCTGAGCTGCATTCAACATTACTTGTCTTTGAACAATTGCTCTTTCGATATTCGTTACAATCTAAACCTTCTGTCTGTTCAGCCTCATCTCTTGTGTTTGACCCATTCACCCCTATTAGCCTTCCTTTATGGCATCCAGTCTTCTTAGCATCTTTATTGCATCCAGTCTTCTTAGCATTGCGCATCTCATCATCTAAATACTTTTGCCATTCTAAATTTTTGTTGCAACTCAAATCATCATCACTATCACTTTCTATTGCAATACTGTCTGATTCTTCACTAGCTGTGTCAAACCTTCCAGTTTCGTTTTTCCTATTTGTATTTTTGTGCATTTCATTTTCTAAATCCTTAAGCCATGACAAGTCAAATAGCACGTTATCTACATCACCTAACCCTAACATGCAAATAAAACAAAATCAACTATCTTATATCTGCTAACAAAGACCTTATTCATAGGTTTTCAAAATTATTCAACAAAGGAAAATAGCACACACAAATCAAAATCATTAGATGAATACCTATTCCTTCATCGCCGTTTTCTTCCAATTCATCAATCGTACATTTTTTACAAGTATGTACATATTATTCCTCAGCCAAAAACAACAACACTAAAACAGATTCTTAAACGCTAATTTTTACACATCTACCATGCATTACAAACCGACCAAAAAGCGTAATCGTATCAACAATACCTTTGTAGTTCGTTTTCATCTTCATCAACCAAGCAAAGGTTTTTCCTTGTCGACATCGTCCGTACTACCTTCTTTCAAATGATTTGTTCTCTTCCAGTCCAACACTAACATAACAATTAGTAATGAATTAAAGCTTCACCCACAACCATTGAAAAGTTCAAATTAGCGCACCATTTAGTTTCTCATTTCAGGAATGAAATTCCTCCGCACCATTGGAAACCTTGTCATGGAAGGTGGCACGCTTTGACTATTACAAGTCTATAAATGAAATATCAGGGGCATATAATGCTACGAATTTGATGAAATATATTCCAAACTGTTCTTTTCAATTCATAAACAACATATGCACTGAATTATAGTATGAATAAGTTCACATTCATATACTAGTAATGTTTTAA
>JAYMTA010002579.1:0-16198 GCA_036897625.1 Pelargonium cotyledonis | reverse complement strand
AGTTGGTAGAGTAGTAGTAGTAGTTCATTTGAGAATCAATAGTAAGAGTAGAATATCATATGAGTAATAGTATTAGAGTAATAAATAGAAGTAGAATAACATATAAGTAACAATAATAGAGTAATAAGTAGTAGTAGAACAGCATGTAGATAAATAGTAGTAAAGTGGTAGTTTGTAAATTAGTAGTAATATTGATAATTTTGAGAAATAATAGTAATTTTGATAATTTTGTGTACGTTATTATTAAGATTTTTTTTTAAATATTATTAGTTAATATGTAGTTTTTTTTTAATTTTTTTAAAATAAAAATTTAAAATCTATCAAAATTATTTGAAATAAAAGTAATGATGTAACATCACCATACCTATTCTTACTAATTTTAATACAACATATGTTGAATTTGGAAAATATATTTCTCATAGAAGATATAGTAATTTTTACAAAAACCTTCTACCTCCTGTGGAGAAAGCTCGTGTAAGATCTCTGCATGCCTCAATCTCTATAGACAACGTCTATAATATATCAGTAACCAAACATATTTTTTCTCATTTGTCTGGGGACCATAAATGGTGGCACGGGAACAAGAAGTTACCATACAAGTTCCAAAAAGAAAGAGGAGCCAGTATTGAAAGATTAGTCCAGACGCGCCTATTGAGTGGGGACCACACGCTCCGCAATCAACCATGTTTATATTTAAATTGGAAACTGACCCAACTAATTTTTGCAGATAAGGGTCTGGTTGTTGGATAATTATAAAATAAGGGCGTGGTAAACTTGTAATTGTGGTGAACCACCCCAGTTGATTAGGTCAATTACAGGTATCAACCCCTACCTGTGACCCATCTAATTCTAATTAAATTGATCGCCTCCTGGATTTGGCTATCTCTGTGCCCAAACAAACTGTACCCATCAAACTAGTCATCTTCAAACGCTGTTGAGCTCACACTGTGACATACAATTTAAACCTGAACCAGATAGACATCTTACCATAAATCGAAATTTTGTGTATCGAATTGATTATTCAAATAAATTACGTGTACCATTGCTACTTATAAAATGTGCGCTTTAATTTCGTGATATGTTTGGTCCTTTTGGATGTATATAGTCATCATAACCAACAAAGTATACCCAATACAGGTACCCACCCGATATAAATAAATATACCCATAAATTTTGGGATGTTTGACAAGACAAAGCTATCATATTCAGACCATGAAACCTGTAAAAACGCCCAACTCCAGATCAACATATTATGCTCATCAAGGATCACAAATTTTCCTACCATAGAAAATGACATCACAAGGTCAATAAAATATCTGGGTTTTCCAAGTAATCCAGTTCCACACAATCAAACATGCATAACTAGAATGCAGAGAATAATTTCAAATACTAACATTTAACAAAAGTACTATCTTTCTATCCAAAGAAAATCTAATAAAAAAATGCAGACTTCTGAGCAGAATCTAATCATTCTCCAAAAAAAATACTGTTAAGCCAATTGCAAAGCTAAGAATCTCATGGTTCAACATCTGCAAACATAAAATATACATAACATAGGATAAAATAATAGCTCATGATCATAGATTGGCTGGCAAGAAAATCTTAAATCAACTGTAGCAGTGTTGTAAGCTTACCGTGGGATTCAAACCGCATAAAACACACCATTCGGCATGATAGTAGCGAAAAGCCTAGAATGATGACACTGAACCGCTATTAGTTTCTGATCTTTAACGGACTAAAACGTAAACATTATGCGATCAGAGATGAGCTGTAGGATGTGATCCTAGCAAAGTAGTTTACGAATTAGACAATATCTTATCATTCTTTAATGTGCCTCTGGTGGATGTAACCTTTTCTATTCTTTTGTTTCGCGTTTGTATAATCCACGGATAGCGAACAGAAGAAGTCCAAAGGACCCACTCCATGTGCAAACACAGACCTCTGTAATAGTTATTGTAAGACAAAAGAGGGAATACAAAGCATGTCCTGGTGTTTTCTATCTGGCTCATTCAGGAATATACTACCCATCTCTCTCCTATATATTCTATTCTAAAGGAAGATTGATTCTCCTTTATGAACGGTGGCTTGTTGGATAGACATTTGGCAGAGACAATGCGAGATGAGAAACAGTGATAGATGCTACGGACCACTTCTTTTTGAAGATTCCGGTTGAGCCTAATATACCCAGCAAGCCTTGTGTTATTATTCTATTGTGTAGTGTACAAAGATACTGGCGGCCTAATTTCCTGATGCATCAACAAACCCCATATTATTCGTATATGCTATGCTTGTAGAATTGAGCAAAATTCAAAATTTGACAGTTAAGAAGAAGAGATTTACTTTCCGACTAATTTTTCCTCGTACTTTTCTTTCTTGACTCTCCAGGATCTAAAGATGACATTCCAGAATTTAAGAGTTCAAAAGTTTTCAGCATGTTTTACCTACTTCTAAGCAACAATTTCATGCCTCTAACTCTACCGATCCCCTTCTTGAAAACAAGAGATTCGATTATTGGGAAGTTATTTTGAGTCTTTTGACATCATAACAAGAGGATATGATAAGAAAATATTAACAGATATCATTGCAAAATCAAAAGACTTGTCTGCATTTCAGTTTCAGATTTAAACCTAAAGTTACACAAATGTCACATAGCGAAAATGGATTCCTTGCCATAATTTTAACATTTCCTTTCAGCTAATCTGTTGGGCCCTATACTGTAATTCACAACGAATAAATAAATACTATATTAGTCTGGGTTTCAGCTTTAAGACTGTTATCCCAAATTACAATGAGCAAGCTATAGGAAAGCAATTTGTTGAAAAGGGTTTTAAGAGAACAGAAGTACCTCCTACTAACTTGAAACTATAGTCTCAGCCGTGGTGGCGGAGTAATTATTGATGATGACTTCTTATTGCCGCAGAACCCACTGTTAATATAACAATCAATCAGATAGGATAAGACTCTTCTCTCAACCTAAGACTAGCAAACTCATACACCCCTGATTAATATGTCTTCATTGCATAGATATATGACAAGCACATGATTAATCAGTTAGGGGTGAAGGAGCATTGGGTAGAATATTTGCTGGTCATATCTCATAACACAAACCAATGATCATTGTTATACTTCTACTGAGAGATATTCTCTTTACATATGAAACAAAATGAAAACTGAAGACGTCATGAAAAAACGTAACCTTGGCCCATGATCGGCTACTTGTGGTAGTCTATTAGATATTCTCTCTGGATCAGGCACCAGCTCTGAACTACCATACTTGTAAAATGCCTGCAAAGCTCTCCCAACAAATGGACGAACTATATTCACTTCCATTGCAGATAAATCTTTGATCTGAAAATACAAATTCAAGAGCTTAAGGAGGCAACCCAAAAATAAAACAAGAACAAAGCAGTTAAGGAGTTTATGAGAAAAAAATGGAAAAATGTGCCATAAAAAAATGTCTTCCATACAAACAATTTAAACATCATGGCAGCAGAATAATCTCATGAGCTCAAACAAAAACCACAGCTAGTAGACTCACGATGGATGTCTCAAGTCCAATTTTTTTTCCCCAACCCATCCATTGGTGCAAGGACAACTTAAATCACCGAGGCATAGTTATAATGGCACGTAGTGTCAAGTGCACCACACCATTGCTATATCTACATATTTCAAAAGAACATAAGTGCATCACACATGGACTGAAAAAAAGTGAGGCATGAAAACTTCTAATAACCTTATCTCTGCGAAAGGGGATTTTCTTTACCTCTCCTCTTTTGACATTGCCACATGGACACGCAATGTTGCTGCATAGACCCTTGATTTCATGTTATTTGGTCTACGGAAGTTTACTGAACTAACCATCATTTCTTAGTTTGAACACAAGCTTCCTTCCATATGTAGTACAGTAAAACATAAACTTGACTATTTTGGATGGCTAAATTGTCTAGTTGGTTTTTTTTTAACTAATGGGTTGCTCATTGGAATATTTTTAGATGCTTTGATTTTTCTTCCAGTGGTAACAAATAGTCCCTGGAACCCCACAAAGACTTCATACTGGTTTGTGCCAAAACATTTTGTTCATTTCAAAAAGCCAATGCATGAACTTTCTTACTTTCTCCATACATCATTCTTTCCTTCATTATTCATAATGGTAAGGAAATAATATGAAAATGCAAGTAAACGGAAAACTGTGAATACAATTGCTACAGTTTCCTTCTAGTATGTTTAAGTAAAATAAAGAGGAATCAATAAACCATTGAAAACAGTGTACCTTCACAGCCGGCGTTCAACCATCAATTGCCTCTAAGCTAGTCTCGACTTTGTGAAACCTAACATCTCTAATGTCCTCAATCAGAGATCTCACCTACAAAAAAAAAATTATATCTAAGGTATATATATTTTATAGCTTTAGTGGACACGGTTAAAGTCTCAACTTACCATATATATGTCGGGAATGTCATTGCGAGCACTATCACCCACAAGCACAAGGTAGCATCAATATATATATTAGATATAAAGTTTTAATTTTTGATACTTAATAATATAAATATAAAGTTTTTTTTTTTTTTTTTGTACTTACTGATCAAATAAAATCCTTGAGACTTCCACATAATGAAATGGTAATTGCTGAAAATTCTTTTGAGAGTCTCGCTCTGCTTCTAATACTTGTGTCAGCTATTCTATTACCCCAAAGCAGAAAATCATGAAAAACATTAACCTTAGTTTTATATACTCAACTCCACTTCAACATACAGAAATTGTGCGCTTAATAAGTTCTAAGCATCATCAGTGAAACATCTGCTATTCTTCCAAACCTTTACATCACTTAAAGCCATCAAATATCTACAACCAAACAAATGAAACAGCTTAAATTTCGGAGCACATATATAGTTACAATTTTATGTGTACATGTCTTCTACACTTGTCATTTAATGATAAACCAATTCTAAAGAAACTCTGGAGTTCAGTGTTCACACACACACACACACCAGATGACAAGAACAGCTAGAATGCAAACAATTGTTGCCGAATTAAGGCGTTTCTTCGAACTAACAACAAAGTTTTGTGATATTTACGTAAGTGGCACACTTTTGTAAATTAAAACAGCTAAATAAAAACATCCCAGTAAATTATTTCTGAATATCCCAATTGATTGTGTGACCACTCAATGTGTCTGATACCTTACATGTCTCCTGTTATTTTAGTAAACACGAATTGATGGAACACATGTCTCACACCCTAAAGCACGATGATAAGCACAATAAAAGGACGCAGAATTCTCATTTATTTTCTTATATTATTATTTCTCACACTCATATTTTAGAGAAAAATATTTAATCGTATAAAAAAGACAACTATTGCGACAACTCGCATCTGTGTTGTGTCCTTTATCTCGTATGTGTCTATGCAACATAAGAAAGAACAATTTGTTTATGAAAACTTAAGACAATAAGAAAAATGGCGTGTAGCAAGTAGCAACTCATTCATGTTAACACTCAATCGTGATTTAGACTCCCAGACACTAAATTCATGTTAATGAGGTGATGTCACCTCATCAATTAACACTCATACCCCGGATCCATTTACTTTGTATCTTGGCTGATAGTCTCAGCCCGTAAATCATGACTGAGATTCCGTGCACTCAATTTATATACTACAATATAATTGAAATGAGAAGTACAGAAGAATACACAAATCAAATTGAGAGGCTCCATTCTCATGTTGGGCACAATCTCAACCAAGTCATCTTCAGCAATGAACTCAATCTGTGTAAACGGAAATTCAAACCACTTCAAGATAGCACAAAATAAAACTGTAAAATAATACATAAATGCACAAAACACCAAAACACATCAAAATTGTGAGCGCATATAGCAATAAAAAAACATTTTAGAATACCTCTTCTGCGGAAAACTGTGAGAGATTGGGATCGGACTGACCGGCCATTTTTGGTGAATTTAGAGACTCTCGGGTTTGTGCAGCGAAATTCGATAATAATTTGAAAATAAATGATAGAATGTGGAGAAGAAGGAATGCGCTCGGAGAATTGAGGTCTGGTGTAGAGAAAAAAATGGAGGGAAATGCAATTTAAAGGGAAAATATAATGAATTAGTGAATTACATTACAGTACTATATTTGGGTGAATATATACTTGAAGTAGCATAATATCCAGGGTTATAATTGTACTTTCACACGATAGCCTCGTCCGCCGTCGCTTTCTTCTTCCTCTTCTTCAATTTTGCTCGCACAATCGAGCGCAGGGAGAGATCTAATCTACATCAATGGTGCTGCTAAAGCGAGCATGCTCTGTTCCGATCGCACGTGCGGTGCGGTCTTTCTCCGTAGCCGCACCGTCCCGCAAACGTGTCCCCGTCCCGGACTCGCAGGTGCTCCTTGGCAAGTCCGAGAAAGAGCTCCAGCAGATCGCCGTCGACTTCGGACAGGTAAAGAACCAGAAAACTAAGAGACCCTTATGTTTGAAGCTGATAAATTTAATTTTCTAGAGCCTGAGAGCTAAGCGAATCCTCCAAAGTTTTAATCTTTACTCAGTGGGTTATTGATATCGCATAGTGATCATTGGAAATTTATGCAGAAAAGCTTTAGAGGCAAGCAATTGCACCATCTTATATACAACAGAAAGGTTAAGGAAATTCAGGAATTTAGTCAATGTGAGTGCCAAAACCTGTTTGTTGTATTGATTTTGTTTATGTTTTTTCTTTCTTTCTTTATTTCTTTATTTATTTATGATTTTGCTTAAAATTGTGATTTGTTTTTGTGTTTTGCCATTGAGAAAAAGTGCCCCTGCCATTCAGGAATGAGCTTGAGGTAGCTGGATGGAGTGTTGGTCGCTCACCCATTTTCCGCACTGTAACTGCATCAGATGGTACCATCAAGGTGAATAGTTATTAGATAATGTTCTTTCATGTTATTTGGTATTCTTCAACTAGATGTTTGAATTTAGATTTTAGAATGATCGCATAAAGTTTTATGATTTTTGGGGCATTTGGTTTCAATATTTATAGGCTAGAATGGAACACATATGAAATAATGTGATGTTCATAATGGTAGTTATTTTGTTGTGCACTTCATTTGTTTTTCATAATATTTTTTAGCTATTTCTCTTATTCTTTGTTAGAAGATGATCTCTCCATCTGAGTCATGGTCATCATAATTTTGTCGCAGATATTGCTTAAATTGGAGGATAGCAGATTAATAGAAACTGTTGGTATTCCAGTAGAAGATGAGAAAAATGGTCCTGTTCGCCTAACTGCATGCGTCTCTTCACAGGTCATTTTCTTACCCGAGCTATGGGCCCCTGATTATTCTTAAGTTACTTTCCTGATGTAATTAGTATAATGATATTTTCCATAACCTTGTAGTTATTGTATTGTTCCCCTTTTCAAATATTCAGGTAGGCTGTCCATTGCGCTGCTCATTTTGTGCCACTGGGAAGGGGGGTTTCTCAAGGAACCTTCGAAGCCATGAAATTGTGGAACAGGTTTGAGTTTGAGTTTGTTCTTTGTGATGTTAAATTTGCAAGTTTCATAATTCAGTAGTGGGTGATTTCACTTCATTGTTAAATACTAATTGAAGAAACCCCCGTTGAGATTTGAGACAGTATTGGTAGGTGTAGCCCCTTTTAACTATACGAGGCCTCCTGTTACTGCATAGGCCAGAAACGTTCATGGTTTCTAGTAATGATTTTTGGGTTTTCAAAGCTTTATGTTGTCATTTTGTAGCCTCAATAATAGATTCCTTCAACTTCAAGTTTGTATATCAGAATATGCTCTTAATACATTTAGATGCACAGGTGTTGGCCATAGAGGATATATTCAAACACAGAGTAACAAATGTGGTGTTTATGGGGATGGGTGAGCCAATGTTGAACCTCAAATCAGTTCTTGAAGCACACAGATGTCTGAATGAGGTGAAAATTTGTTTTATGCTCCTGCTGGGTTTATTTTCTTATATATGATAAGTTTTACAAGAAAGTTTATATATTATATAGGATTAAGTAAAAAAATTCTCTTAGGCATCATGGACTGCTGCTAAGTTTCAGTCTTATCTATAACTTACTGAAGTTCTTTGCATAAGATCTGAATTTTACCGACTTTCCTGCTGCAAACTAATATTATTTATTGGCAACCAGTTCCATAGATGTTCAAACTTATTGTGCTCGAGGATTGCTGGTTTGAATCTAAGCTCATTTATAATGGTTCTTTTGTCTTAAGGATGTGCAAATCGGTCAGAGAATGATCACAATATCTACTGTGGGAGTTCCAAACTCAATAAAGAAGCTGGCTTCTCATAAACTTCAGTCCACATTGGCTGTTAGGTAGGTTATGTTTAGTAACAAATAATTAGGTTTCAGGACCAAATGAATAATGATGTTGGTTGCCTTATGAGTAATTTTGATGTTTTAGAGGACCTAATCAATAATTGCTTCAAAACGAGCAATTGATGACTGAAGGAGTTTTATTTTCTCTATTGAGAATATTTATTATTTCTATGCCTCATGTCCATTGTGTAATATTGAAGTATTGATTGACTTGGATAACAGGGAGGTTGGGAGATGAACAAAGTCACCTAAAAATAGGTGTTTAGACTTTAGAACTCATTACTTAATTTGAATGCAAAATATTTTATTATTCATTGCTTCTTGTTGAAGTGGTGACTAAAGTCACTCATTCGACAAATATAAAATAAATAGGCTACAAATAATGGTGGAAGTGAAATTCCTCCAATAAGGTTGACCTTTAGTAGTTGAAGCCTAAACATTTATGTGTTGTAACTTAATATTCTACATGTGAGAGAGTCTTGATGTAATAGGTCCCCCGATTGTGCAAGTGTCGAGCCCACCGATAAAAAAAAAATGCGAGACTCGCACGGGGAGTGTTGAGATGGTGTCTAAAGTCCCTCATTGAAAAAATACAAGATATATAATGGTGGAAGTGAAACTCTACTAACAAAGTTGATCTTTTAGAAGTGGAAGCTCAAACCTTTATATGTAGCCCAATTTTAAAATTTAACGCATACTAGTAATCTTTTTATTTTTTTGCTCGAAAAATGACTGTTCAACATGTGAATTCACATACATAATCTGGATTCTGGTGATAAAAGTTGTGTTCTTAAACTCTATGATTCTTCCCATCAATAAAAAATGAGTTCACTCCTGATAAGTCTTAGTCTTACTATGTATAGGGTATGATTTATGCAGCATATTTGGATGACTTTTAGCTAGATATATAATTATGTTTAAGCTGTGCAGTAGAGCATTATTCATTATTGTTTCTCTGATTTTATTATTATTCCAAGTTATCAAAAAAATAATTTTTTTGCTTCTCTGATTTTCTTTCTTCTTCTGCATCAGCCTACATGCTCCCAACCAAAAACTAAGGGAAACAATTGTGCCAAGTGCAAAATCCTACCCTCTTGAGGCTCTTATGAAGGATTGCAGGGTCTATTTCGTTGAAACCGGTCGACGTGTAACCTTTGAGTATGCGCTACTAGGTACCAATAATTCACTCAAATCTTTTGTTCAATGTTCCCGTAACCCTTGAGCTGAGAAATAAAGTAAACTATCTACTAATGAATGTGATCATTGTGGGCAGCTGGAGTCAATGATTCAGTTGATAATGCAATTGAACTTGCAGAGCTTCTTCATGGTTGGGGACATAGTTATCATGTAAACTTGATACCTTACAATCCGATAGAAGGTTCTGCGTTTCAACGTCCGTACAAACAAGCAGTATGTTCACGACCATCCGTTACATTTCACTCTCCTTTCAACCTGGATGTCCTGATTTGATTTTGTGCCTTTTATAATGTATTGTTGGGCAGGTGCTAGCATTTGCAGATGCTCTGGAGTCCCATAATATAACTTCCACCATTCGACAAACAAGGGGCCTGGACGCAAGTGCAGCATGCGGGCAGCTAAGAAATGAGTTCCAGAAGAGTCCTATGCTTGCTCAGTCTGATGATCAGCAGAATTCTGAACCAGAAATTGCAGTTGCATGTTGATACTCTAGAAAGCTACAGAGATGCTTGTTTTCCCTCCCAACTGTCGGACACTGATCAGGGATAAACATCGCTCGATAATATAAAGCCGATTGACATCTTCAGCTTTACACAATGCTGTGGCATGCTAATATGTCATTGGAAGGGTCAATCTATTTAGGAGATTGTAAATATAACAGTGTTAGGATAGTCCTAAAAATCATGGATATATTATGTGTTTGCAAGTGGATATTCAGTCTGTAAGGTGATAAATTAGCATTCTCATGTACCTTTTATGATTGCTGAGACTTGAGGGGAGACAGTTTTTTTTCTTTTCCTGAGTGAACTCTGAGAGCTGATTTCACCATGTAGCTTCATTTCTAAATATGGTTTTTATTGTAAACATTTCTAAATAGGTATAAATTATGCTCAAGTCCTTGTACTATCCATTTTATTCCGTGTGGGTCCCTGAACTTTGTTTTGTTCCGGTGCGGTTCCTATACTATCCACTTTGTTTTGCCAAAATTCCTACCGTCAATTTTAGTGACAGAATCCGTTAACTATGCTGACGTGACGTTTTTTTGTAATTATTTTTTTTTTGTCAAAATTGTGTCACGTCAACATATTTAACAGATTCTGTCATAAAATTAACGGTAAAAACAATGGCGAATCAAAGTGGATAGTATAAGGACCGTGTCGGAACAAAACAAAGTTCAGAAACCCATTCGAAATAAAATGGATAGTAAGGGACCACGTGGAGTTAAATCTTTCTAAATATAATGGGTGGAATAAAAATATTTTATTTTTTGTAATTAAAAATATAAATATACAAATGACTATCCCATAATTGTCACATTTTGCAATGAATACTCTACAAATTTTTTGAACTTTAAACTACTTTGAACAATTTTTCACCCGTTTCATCAGTTAACTTTGACAAAATGTTTCAAAAATGTCAAATTTGCTCTTCTTTTCACAATTTTTTTATTTATAATATTAGACTATCAAATACTTGTTATATTTTGCAATGGATTATTACAAATTTGATATTTTTGAAAATTTTCGTCAAATTTAACCAACGAAATGAGTGAAAAATGGTTAGGTAGTTTAAAGTTACCGAAAAAATATATAAAAATATCCATTGTAAAAAGTGACAAAGTAAATGACAGGATGATGACAAAACAAGAATGGGCTTTCTTTGAGAAATTGGGGTCCGATACCTCGGTTATGACCCAATCAAAAGCTTTAAAAAGTTGGAACCCAACTGTCTCTTTCTTTGTCAAATACGGGGCGACCCGACTCGCCCAAATGAGATCGTTAGGGCTCAAAATACAATAAAATAGAATAAACCCTGAGTCAAGTCTTCTCAAAGCCGGCTTAATATATACACACCTCTGCAACAATTCACTAAGTAAACAATCCAAGCAAAGCTTCTCTCTTTTGGATTTTTTCTCATTCTGCGTTCTGTTGTTCAGGTAATCTTCGTCTTCTTGGTCCCTCATCATCAATGTATTTTCTTTGATCGGTAAAATCAAAACCCCTTAGGGTTCTCTTTGGTTGCTCAGAATTCAGAAGTCGCTGGAAGATTTTTAACAACTGACATTAAATCATTCCACCCCTTTAAGTGAAAATACGTTTTTGGTAGCCCAGAAACGAGACAAACGATTAGAAGGCATAAAGTTTTGATTTTTATCTTCACTTTGTCAGAAATAGTTTAGTTTGTTGCGTGGGATTTCGGGTATATTAAGGTCTTCTGTTTCGAGAGATCGAATTCTGTGGTATTTTCATTACTGGGTTCTTGCCATGACATTGTCCCCAGTAACAGTAACAGTAACAGTAACAGAACCAATTAATGTTATTACTGATGATTTGAACAGGTGGTTTAGTAGTGTAGTTGTCATTTATATTTGTTAATTATGGTTGTATTGTTAGGTCTTCATCATGCGTAGATACAGCCCACCATACTACAGTCCCCCAAGAAGGGGATATGGAGGTGGGGGAGGAGGAGGAGGAAGACCTAGAAGCCCTCCCAGAAGGGGATATGGAGGTGGTGGTGGTGGCGGCGGTGGCGGTGGCGGTGGTGGAGGCGGCTATGGAAGGCGCAAGGACCAAAACGGGAGCCTTTTGGTTCGGAACATTCCTCTTGATTGCAGGTATGTGGGTTCCACCACCTATTGTTACAAGGTTTTGGCTTTGATGCAGCTTTGTGATTATATTTTAACAATATGTTGATTGCAGACCAGAAGAACTTCGCGTTCCCTTTGAGAGATTTGGAGTAGTAAGGGATGTGTATCTTCCCAAGGACTATTATACTGGGTAAGTTTGACCTTTGTGAATTGACTAATCCTTTTAAACCTAAATCATTTGCTACCCAAATAGTACTTATTTTAAAGTTAAAGCAAGCTTATGTGTTTCTAAGAATTAGATTATGTACTTCTGTTTCTATTCCCTTTGCTCTGTTGTTATTTGGACTATCTTTACCTTTTGAAGGTTTGATTTCTATCTTTATATTGTCTGATCAACTATCCTTAGGAATCACAACTATAATGTAAGGCATAGTTAGTTATTCGTATATGTGATAGAGCCAATTATCTGACTGAAAAGAAATGTGACGGTGACTTGGTAAATTGTAGGCATGAAAAGAAATGTAAGTTGTAGGCTTGTTTGTTTGGGGAATGTGGTGGTGACTTGGTATCTTGATAGGCTGGGGTGAGGCTTATATGTCTTTCTGTTTATGTTTATGATTTTGAAAAATCTTTGTGTCATGTTGCTAGTTCATCAAGGATGATAGATAGAGGTTCAGTTTGTTGAGTCTTCTAAATTTTGCGACATGATTATTCTTAGGTCCATTTGTCTTTTGGTGTGTTGAAAACCTTCTACAATTAGGAGATGAGAAAGTTATGGTTGTTGAATTGCATTATAATCTTTTTCTGAAGGTGTGTTATTCCATTTTCAGTAGCGAATTGAATTTTGAACTGGTTTGTCAGGGGGTATGTTGGTTTGAAGTTAAAACATTCCCAAGCCCCACATTTGATGAAGTCCTATTGCCTAACATATTGGTCCCAAAGGTGTTAAAGAGTAACCTTCAAATGAAGAATGTTCTTATGAAGCGAAAATTTATAATTACACAATCAATAGAAGTTTGATGATGAAGAGGGTTCATATTTGATCATTTGAAGGCTACGTGAAGAAATTTTAGTTTGGTGCAACATTGATTTCAAGTGCATACATTTACAAGATTATGAAGAATTTGCAAGTCTACTTGCTCTCTTTTGAAGTTGCCTTACATACTTGACTGTTAAAGAAAAGGTCAGCTACTATGCTTGGATTTTAGCTGTTTAATGTGAAACCAGTGTCCACTTATGTGGGAGTTCTCTGGAGCAGATATATAGGTTTGCTAAGGTTTGACTTTTAACATTGGGTAGTTATATTGCCAATGTTGATTGATTGGTTTCCCCAATTTAAAGTTCTATTCAAATTTGTATTCGGTGATTGAAGCTTACATTTGTCTTGTGTCTAGGGAACCTCGAGGATTTGCATTTGTGCAGTTTGTGGATTCATATGATGCCTCAGAGGCTCAATATCACATGAACGGACAAATATTTGCTGGGAGACAGATATCTGTAGTTTTAGCTTCTGAGACAAGGAAAAGGCCAGAGGAGATGCGCCAGAGATCTAGAGTCAGGTAATTTATGCTCTCTCTCTTTCTCTCTCATTCAATATAAAGTATATGTGACTTTAGAGATTTTTATATTTGTTCTATATTATGCAGAGGACCATCTTCAGGTTATGGTGGGCGACGATCATCCTATCATGGTATGCTGTGACCTTCCAATTATCATTACTTGTTGCTATATTGTATAATTTTATGTTATATGTTTGAATTCCATTTTTTGAAGCATTCTACTATGCATGCCATTGATACCTGATACCTTGTATCCATTTGAGTGCTGATAGAGAACATGTGTTCTTTTGTTTCATCCAAACACCCTTTTATACTGACCCTGTGATTGAATGATTTGCATGTTGAGGCTATTCTTCGTTAATGATTTCTTATCAATGAATACTAGTGTTATCGATGCAATTTACCGCTGTTTTCAATGGGAGTTTTGTTAATATTTAGGAAAAATTGGTAACAGGAAGTATGAAGGTTGCTAAGCTCTTGGATAATCATTATCAATCCCTTGCAAGTGTTAAATGATTATTGATCAGTTCACACAAGTTATAGTAGAGTCTCTAGAAAACTTATTTCTGCGTCTCCGGTATAAGTTAATCTCTATTATGTATCTGATATTGTTCAGGACGCTCTCGGTCTCGTTCAATATCTCGTTCACGTTCCCCTCGCCATCCATCTGGTTCCAGAAGCCGCTACCGCTCGAGGTGAGCTGCCAAAGTTTCATAAACTACATGAACTTTCCCATGCTGCCAAAGTATGTGAGTTCGTATTCTTGTTTATTGTATAGGTCCTACTCTCCAGCTCCTAAACGGCGGGGAGACTACTCGGTTTCCCCAAGCAGAAGGCCTGCAGACTCTCCTAGATCACCAAGAGGTCCTCCACCAGAGCGAGATGGTAACCCCGGTCGTAGGTCGTATTCACCACAATATGGAGCTGCTGCTGATCAAACTCAAAATGGCAATGGATTTGGCGAGTAAGTGAAACTTCATTGATGTACTGCGTGTCCAACATATTAAAATCCATAGCATATTTTAATAATTGAACTTGATGTAATGAAAATTATAAGTATACTGAACTCATGCGGAATCATGGACCTAACTGATGTTAAGAATTTATCCACACTGGTAGCTAAATTGGAAAATTACAAGCCTTGTTTAGTGATTCTTCTCTACTTGCAGTACAAATATCTAATGTGGGTCGAACATGTGAAATGACAATACTACTTGATTAGTTGATTAGCATGTGAAACTGCTAAGAAAAATATTATTCCTTTCTTGTTTATTAATTAAGAATGTCACTCAATATGGAATATCTTTTCTCATAGGAAACCTACATACGAGTATGAAGAACAGGATCGCCAAAGGGCTTCTCCTGGTAGAGCATCCAGGTCACCTTCGGGATCTCGGTCAAGGTCTGCTGATGTGTCACCCAGGCACAGCAGATAGAGCAAAGGTAAGTTACAACACACAGATACTAGTGTTTAGTTACGAACTTTTGCGCTGCTTCTCCAGTCTCTAACATTTTCTCGTCTTTGTACGCAGTTGGATGGCTGGTAGTCTTTGCCTAGGGGAGAAGACAAGATAGACGGCATGTCGGACCCACACCAAAAAAACAAAGCCTAGAAACCTTTTATTTTCTGTTTTCGTTATAATTATTCCAAACTACCTTTTTTCCGGTGGATCGTTGTTAGCATTTGAACCTTTAATATGACAGCAGTATAACTACAAGGGGCACTATGTTTATGTTTAGCCAGCTTGATATGTCCTGTGTTACTTGGTAGCAACATTGTAGAGATATTATATATTTGTTGGTGTTGAAACTTTAGAAACACTCTTGCAACTTGGATGCTACTTGCTAGGGAACATGAATTGGCCATAAATCATTTTGCATGTATGACAAAGAGCTAAATGAAAAGCTCAAAATCTTGAAATAGACATTTGCTCTTTTGGAAAATGTGAAGCAAGTTTTGGATATATCTTGAACACATCCACTAGGTAATATGCATTAGAGAATAGACATCCATGCTCTCTCTTCCCTTAGACAGCTATTTCACTCTTTTAAAATCCTTAAATGGAGTATATATCTCTTACGAAACTATTACAGTATAATTTATTAAATAAATATTAGAGAAAATAACACATACATACGTGAAGTATATACTTTTTGTACATATTTATTTTAAAGTATGGTTTGTTACTTTTGGCTACCTTAAAGTATGTCACAAAATTTTTCGTCCATTATTTCCATCTAAGTTAACGGAATATTTTATAAAATTAACCATGTGCCCAACATATGACCAAATTTTTTTTGAAATATCAAAATTGCCCTTCACTATTATACTACTCTTCTTCATCAAGACCATGTTCATTATGTTCCGCCGGAAACTTCATAGTTTCGCAGGAAACATCAAAATTTCGCCAGAAAATTTGAAGTTTCTGGCACTATTTTCCGGCAAGTTTTATTTTTATTTATTTATTTATTTATTTTGTACATTTCGTTTCCGGCAGACTCAAGACGGAACATTTC
>JAYMTA010002578.1:0-16199 GCA_036897625.1 Pelargonium cotyledonis | reverse complement strand
GTGATTGGGGGGCTAGAAAGTGCTCCAGCAGTTCAAGCGGAGGTCCCCGGCGGTAAGCGGGTCTGGCGGGTGACGACAATAGGGGAAAACAATGAGATTCAGGGGAGCCGGGGGGGGCCGGCTCCCCCGCCGCCATCATCATCCTCGGCTCCCTCGTCCTCACCGACACGCCCAACTCCATGGTCGAGCGCGGCAACCCGGAGGAAGCCAAAGCCAGACTCCTGAAAATCCGGGGAGTTGATGACGTGGACGAGGAATTTAACGACCTCGTCGAAGCGTGCGAGAAGGCTAAGAAAGTGGAGCACCCGTGGAGCAACATTTTGCGGCGCAAGTACCGACCGCAGCTGACGTTCGCGATCGCGATCCCGTTTTTCCAGCAGTTCACGGGCATGAACGTTTTCATGTTCTACGCGCCGGTTTTGTTCAAAACAGTCGGGTTCGGCGCCAGCGCGGCTCTCATGTCGAGCTTGATCACTGGCTGCGTCAACGCTTGCGCCACCGTGGTGTCGATTGTGCTGGTGGATAAGCTTGGGAGGAGGTTCTTGTTCATGCTTGGTGGGGCCCAGATGTTGATTTGCCAGGTAAGATTTTTTATATTTTATTATCACAATTTTGACCCGAACTCACGATTTGTTTCGCCTCATGCTAACCCGACTAATTTTGTATTGGGTGGATTTTAACATTTTTGTTGTAGATTTTGATCACCATAGCCTTTGCTTATAAATTCGGATGGAGTGGAAACCCCGGAGTGATGCCCCATTGGTACTCTATGGCCCTTGTTATTCTTGTATGCGTCTATGTGTCGGGATTCGCGTGGTCGTGGGGTCCGTTAGGATGGTTGATCCCCAGCGAGATCTTTCCACTAGAGATTAGGTCTGCTGCCCAGAGTATCAATGTCATGGTTAACATGATTTTCACGTTTGTTATCGCTCAAATCTTCACGTTCATACTCTGCGAGATACGTTTTGGTATGTTTATATTTTTTGGCTTCTTTGTGATATGCATGACGACTGTCATATACAAGTTGTTGCCAGAGACTAAAGGAATTCCGATTGAAGAAATGCACAAGGTGTGGATGGAACACAAGTATTGGAGGAAGTTTGTGGTCGAGGAACATGAATGTGTCGAGCAAGGCAAGGCTAATTAAGGGCATTGAGAATTTTATTAGAGTTGCAACGACTTGTCGTTTTTATGTTTTCTTTTTAATTAGAGTGTCTTATTTTAGGTTAGGTTTTCTGTTGAAGATTGTCTATCATAATGGCAATGTATCTTTTATTCGTATTTAAGTAAGTGTTCTTTTCGTTTGTTCAATTTTGTTCGCAAATATTTAGTTATTTTGTCTTCTTCTTCTTCTTTCTCTTTTTATCTCCGAAAGATCATTTCAAATTGTCATCCATATTTACATTTTAACTCACGGTTTTCTTATAATTCATACTAACTTCAACTAATGAGATTTAATCAACCACAACGTTTTTGTGTTGTTCCATGCTGAAGACAAGAGATTTTATTTTATTTTCACATCATATTTTTGAAATAAAAATAAGAATGGAATTTAAGCAACTTTTTTTTTTCTCTATAAGCCAAATTTATAATTTACAAGTCATCCCTAACACATAAAAAGAAAAACAATATTGAATTATTGAGTATATATTTTTTTATAGTCCGACCAAATCGAAAAGTTGGAATAAATATCATTATAGCTTTTTAGAAGACCACTTTGAAAAGAATTAAAAAATTAATATTTCTAGTTCAAATGGAGTTTTGATGTTTTAATTGGTGAAACTTGAAATAAAACAAAGAGGAAAATTTTTGGTGGTGATAAATCCAAACCTATAAAAGATAAATCCACACCTTTTTAATGACTAGACAAAAGTACCCCTACAATACATTAATTGAATATTAACCTTCATTAAATGAATGATAATAATAATCATGATAATAAAAATATTATTTACAATTTGCACTTCATCTATTTGATTTTCTTTCTTTTTTCCCAACAAAAACTTTATTTACGCATGGCTCTAAGTGTCAAAATTTTTTCATTTGCACAATAATAAAATATTATTTGGCTTTTACATTGTTATGGAGATGGATTCACCCAAATCTCAACTGCATTTTTTTGCTCAAAATTTATCTTATTTTATCATATCCAACGAACTTAAAAAAAATCTCTTAAAAATTAGTCACCCATCAAATAAGTAGATGCCACCAACAATATACGACGGTGGCGGATGTGAACTGAGACGAGGTAAACTTGCGCGCCCAGTTCCACTCAACTCCATTTCATCCGACATCTGATCTAGGATTGCTAGACTCTAGTTTGGTCGAGTTATACTGTTTCAAAATTGCTCTCCAGCGGAAATTCTCGATTTAAATAATCACTTGATGAATCTAAAATTTTTAGTGAATTATGACTATTTATCGCCAAATATTGATGTTTCTCTTGCCAAATATCGGTTGTGAGAGATGGATTGTAAAATTGTGTCAAATGGGTGTTAGGTTAGTGTAAACGGCAAAAATTTAGAAGAGACGGTAAAATTATTGTTTGAGAGAGATAATATTTTTTTAATTGTTTTGAAATATACGAGAAAAAAAACCAAGTATTGCACAAAAAAAAGGTGTGAATTTTTTTTACACCAGTATGTAGCATGAGTCACGTAAAGGTGTCACATTAATTTGAAATATGAATAATATTTTATTATCATAATTAATGTTGTCATTAATGTGTGAGCCATTAAGTGATTGTTAATATCCAATTAATTAATACAAGGGTACTTTCGTCAAGTCATCCAAAAAGTTGTGGATTTATCCGACGTGGGTTTGGATTTATCACTACCCAAAATTTTAAGTAAAAAATATTAAGTAAAAACTTGACTGTATAACTAATTGATTGAACGGATCGGACCACCACCACAAATTTATTAGAACATATGTGAATGTTATAAATCGTGACATGTCAAACTTTAATAGGTCAATTATTGGAGTTATTAAGTTAGATACAAAATGTGAATATTAGTATGTTATTTTTAATTGATAATTGTTCATTTCAAAGTATTATATTACTAATTCTTTCTCTAATTTCAAATTATTATTTGATGAAATGGCATGAGACGATCATCAAATATTAATCCAAAAATATCTGTTAGTTGTTATAAATGTGATCCCGCTTATTGGCAAAAAAATGAAGTAAACAATTGTTAATATTTATATAGGGGATATAAACAATTTTTCGACGAATTCTATCTTTTCTATATAAAAAAACAAGACTTGTCACTATTGACATTAACAACAGTGGATAGATCTGTAAAAATGTGTCCATTGCATCCATCATATGATGTTCTGAAAAGAATTTAAGAAATGACAAACACAACATTAATCTCAAAACAATGTTACAAGGATAAAATGCTTGCAAGTCAAAGTAACAAGGTCAAGAAACCATGGAATGCAATATGGTTTGCTACTCCTAAATCATCTTCTTCGCGCATCCATCGGAAGAGAAGGTTTCTCGATTCTTATCATCATTGCGCTTTCTGAGCTTTAGACCTCGTTGGCCTCGCAGGTTTAATTACGTAGCTCAGGAGGATCAATAGTATCGGAAGAATGGTTCCAACATAGTATACACTCCCGTAGGAAGCAAGTGTTTCTTGCATGCTCAATACCTGTGGCACATAGGAAGAAAAGCATTTTAGAAAACCTTGGGAACTCCATATTTCAAAGAGGGTGAACCCTAATGAAACAGTATAGTTGTTGTATCGTGACCTTGAGGTAATGGATTTGAGTATGGGAAACGACTTCTCTACAAAAATGAAGGTTGCGGACATAATGGACCATTTCCATACCCGATGATCCTAAAGTTGTTGCCCTGTGACCTTGAGGCCATGGGTTTGAGTTAGGAAAACAATCTCTCTACAAAACAAAGGGAAGGTGGTGTACATAGATGACACTCCTCAGACCCCACAATTGTAAGGATGTTGCTTTGTGACCTTAAGGTCACGGGATAAGACTTAAAGAGTTGTGAAACCTCCTCCGACCCAACAATGGTAAGATTGCTGTCTTGTGAACTTAAAGTCACAGGTTTGAGTCAACAAAAAACAGTCTATCTGTGAAAGCAGGGAGATGCGAGTGTACTTAAATGATCCTCCCCAGACCCCACTATGGAGTAAGTCTCGTGCATTGGGCCGTTTTATGGGAGAAGTTGATAACTTGAAATCAATGTGTATGAGTGTGCTAATGTGTGTGTGTGTGTGTGTGTGAGAGAGAGAGAGAGAGAGAGAGAGAGAGGACTGACCATGAAACCGACACAGGAGTAATTCAGAACCAAAATTGTGTAAGAGAAGTTCATAAGCATCAACACGTTCTTAATGAAAGCCGAACTTGCAGCTTGTTGCCATCTGTAGAGAACTGTTTGCGAAACAACCAGATAGGAAGGTAAACAGAGGAACAATAAATCATCTTGAATCTTTATAGCACAATGCAAAATGATATCGTAAATATTATATATACCTCTTGAACCGGCAATCATCAACGCTGACTGAACGAAGAAGATGATGTAACCAGGATATAGTCCCTGTATAATCAAACAAGAACAAATGGAAAATTTATATCTGGGGAAAGCAACAATCTTGAGCACCCATATGTATATGTTGATCGAAAAATGATCGGCATGAAGAAAATTAATGAATATGGGCAATATATAGAAAGCAGGATATGGAATACTAGAAGGCAAATATTTTGTTGCAGTTTATATGTTAACTTTTGCTAGGAGAGTTAAAGAGAAAACTATACAAAAAGAGAATGAAATGTTCCACTATTCTGAAAAAGGAAGGTTCACGCCAACAAGTCTTAGTAAATGCGTAAACTCTCCGATGAAAAACATAGCGGACTTGGTTAACAACGGAGAAAATGATGGGCATTAGTGAATTTCAACTTTTGGAAATCCATGAATCGTCTTTTCAGGTTGAGGTTGAAAAGACCCGACACTTGCTGGTTGCATTTTTCAAATAGAAAATGCAAGGGTGAGTACGGGTTTGCCTGACTTGATCCGCAGTTTCTCAATGGCTAACAGACCTGACCCGAAAATCAATTGCGGGTTGTGTGCCAGCGGATTGGGGTCCAAATTGCCAGCACTAAATGGAATCCACAACCATATAGATTCATCAAGAAAAAAAAGAGCATAATCTGGAGACCGTAAAGATACTCACATGCCATACAGCACTGACAGTCTGTGTTGCCAGCAACTGGAAAAACCCAGCTTTCTTCCCCTTCGGAACAAGCCTCTCATAAATATCTGCAAGAGTAACAAATATCCTTATAGCCATAAATAATCATCTCTTGTTCAATTAGTTTCCGGTATATAGATGCATTCCTAAAATGATAAGATGTAAACAGAAGCAACACAAATGTGTCGCTTCATGCACAAAAAGACTGTTTTGCACTCAAATCCCACAAAGTACCAAACAATTCAACTTGTAATAGTATGTCAATTTTAAAAATTCTGGAAAATATATCAAAACATGCACATATTGCGTTCCCCAACATTTGTTACAGATGTCGTATTACTTGTTTTCCTTTTGATATTCCTAAGGTCAAATTCAGATATATCTAATTCATTTTCAGAATCCAATTATAGTCCGGTCACACCAAAACTTGAAAATGTGAAACCCTATTGAGCAAGAGAAACTCACAGTGGCGAAGCCAAGTGCTGACTTGTATGTTCCACACAGCCGGCAACTGAACTGAACTCGTTGCCAACTCAACACCAAGAATATCAACATTTTTCGCACGATCCCATCGTGGCTTTGGTGGAGAAGAATCTGTCCATCCGCTTAAACCCAGACCAGAAATAATAATAGAAGCCTCTGAAATTGACCAGATGAAATAATACTTCCACCGTGCTGTAAAGCCAGACATGTACTGGTAGCCCAATCGTTTCCAGAATCCCCATTCCTGGTATATGGGATCATTGAATCTTGACAGCGGGAATTTGGGTACAAGGTACAAGTACAAGGCCATACAGAAACCGGCCTGGAGAATTGCTCGAAGGGTCGCCCCATAAGGCGACGGTTTCCGACCTTTCTCGGAACGGGCCCATATCTGAAAATGATATATAAATTAAGAGCATGACTTGGGGGGTTTTTACTTAATTTTTTAAGGAAGTGATTGAAATGTGGGTTAATTCAGTTATGAGGAATTTTCATACTTTCACATGTGAAAATAACCAACATGTCCCATTTTCCTAGGAATTCAATATAAAATAGCTAGACAAATGACCCCTTGAGATAACTAATTAAAGAAGAAAAAGCATACGAAAGGAAGGATCGTCACATAGTGAACCTACCCCTTTCTGCTCTGTCCATTCAAGATAATCCTTCATCTCAAAGACCGGACCGGCAAAGTGACTACCACAGCAGAGGCAGTAACCGACATACTCAAGCAATGAAGGCAACTTAAGCAAGCGGTTTTTCTTTTGGGCCTCACGCATGTCTTCCTCCTTTAATAATCCGTCATTATAATTGAAGGAGCAGGAAATTACTTTCAGTGTCAACACCATTAAGGCACCTAAATACCAAAGCACAAAGGTAACAATTAAGCTTTCATATCTATGAGACCAACAATTTTGAAATTTTCTTAAAATTGGGATCAAGGATCATTGACTAGACAATATCAATTTTTCAACATAGAATACTCATAAACTCTGAATGAGATCCGTGTTTAAGATCGTTTTCATTATGACTAAAGTCCCATGTCAAGAAACTTAGAGTCTGTTCATTTATTTTTTTTATAGAAGTAATTTGTGAGTTATTTCAATTCCATGGAGGACATAGACTTTTTTTAAACTTCCAAATATTTCATCTATAGCAAATAAAATCAATGCAAAAATTACAATTTAAAATACCTAACATGTCCTACAATGACCCCTTAGTCCCCCGTTTCTTGACACTATTGATGCAAGAGATTGATTTTACCCGAGCAATCAAACATTGTGAAGTGTACGAAGATCACTACTGCACATCACAAGGAAAACAATGCAATGCAAGTTCATGGGATGAAGCGGAACTCACCAGTAGCATCAATACCTCCTTCCTTCCACGCATCCCCACTCATATAGTATACATGGCTACACATGTACAAGAATATTCAGGGTTAAGAAGTACCAATTACCAAAGCATATATTAAGGAATCCTTTTTTTTTCACTAAACACATAATTTGGACTACTACTCATTATTCGGCACCAAAATGAGTATTTACAAAGTTTTCTCTACAACAGGCATAAATAATAAAAAGCTTTGAGGTGAACTTCAAATAAAGTCTATCGACAATGAAATCTCCAGATAAGCTAAAAACAATTCTTATAACACCAACTGTTAGGGAATACGAATTTAGACCCACATTCAGGACAGTGTGATTACAAGCTTTGAAGTGAACTTCAATTAGTAGTCTGTTGATAATGAAATCTCCGGATAAAGCTTAACTTGGTGAAACTAAAAACAAATCTAACAATTCCAATAGCAAAAGAAAATGAATTTTGAATCACATGTTCCACAAAATCCTATGTCCCTAGCAAAGCTCAAACCTTTATCCAATCTCTATCACATAAAATGGATACTCACATTCAAGACAATCAAATATCACCCACATTCTAACCACAAATCCCTTATAAAAATCAAAGGATAAATTTTTAAAATCTCTTCAAATATTACTTCCCCATAAACATGCATGCACTACATAGATCAAACCAAAAGTTCAAAACCAATCCATTAAGCTAGGAGTCTCCACAAATCAGCTACAATTTGATTATTTCCCAGATACCCATAATCCATAAGCATCAATTTTAAAACTTTCTGGGAAAAAACAACAATCCTAACAACAAAGAAAGCACAAAATCTAGAAATCGAAAACAACCCAAAACAATATATTAGCTCACCAGCCAATAAGATAGCCGAATCCGAGAGCGAAAGTCAAAATCCCGCACTTGGGTCGGTACAGAGCCATAGAGCCATAACCCAATAACATTGCGACCAGGAAGTGGAGGTTCGAAGAGAAGCCAAACGAGAGGTACGAGAGGAGAGCGCCAGAACCGGCCGAGTACAGGTGCTTTCCGAGTCGACCCGGCGCGGCTCGCCACAGGAACGAGACCGGTATGGTGGCCGCGAAGCAGAGGAGGAACCGGAGCACCGGGACCGAGACGCCGATCGCCGACGCCATGGAATCCATGTCCAGGCCGAGGTCAAGGTCCAATCCCATGGCTGGTCTACGGTTTTGCTCTGGATTGGTTGAATCGTTCGATTTCTGAGTCGCGACTCAGTCTGGACGCAGACCCAAATCGTCTGGTTTTCGTGTTTCGAAAGTATCGAGCTTCGATTTGTAGATATAGTCGTTGTGTGAAATTACTGTTCTGCCCTCGCCTGATCTATAAGCAATCACGATTAGTTATTATTAAATTAGCATTAAATTTTCAAATTTTGTGTCATTAGTTCGACCATTGGTGATTAAAAATTTTGTACTTTGTTGTGAGAGATAGAGTATTGATGACGGCATTAATCGGTTTTTATTATTATGAAATTTAGTTGTAGAGATCTTACCAATAAACCTATATTGTTTTTTAATGATTTCATTATTAAGCTTGAATAAGGCTTTGGTAATTAATATGGTTAAGAATATATTATATCCTAATTTGTCTGGTATTGTTTTTTTTTTTTAAAGAGAAAAGTAGCTCCATTAATTGATAATTAAACCAATTAGTATGTTTGATATAAAAATATTAATTTAATTTAAAAACTAAAAACTAAAATAGCTATTAGTGTAGTTTTTTAAAATGTCAACACAAGGGCTACATATATTGGTTACCTTGCAGTTATCTACCATCTTTAAATGTTAATTTAATATTTAGCGGCTAACATTAAATAGTTATGCTGAATTTTGATTAAGCGGGTACTGCAATGTCTTTTAAGTGAATCATTATCTGCCCTCATAAGTCACAAAAACTTTATGAAATTTCTTTTTATATATTGTATAAAATTTCATTTGTACGGGAAATCTAAATTTCCGGCTATCGGAATCTTCATGTACTGAGTTTTCCGGTGACGAAAAATTCAAGCATTTAAAGGAGTGATGAATTGAGTAGGGAGTGGTACTTAAGGGTAATTTTGTCATTTTATATGATAAGTTAACACCTTTAGTCACCTACAAACGAGTGAAAACACAGGGTAATGATCTGTTTTAGAACATAAAAAAAAAAAAAAAAAATGTAGTTATGTGTTATCAGAAGCTCAAATTTGTAGTAAGTGACTCGTGCGGTTCATAATTGTTACCAAACAAGGCCTTACCGGAGAACGGTATCCGGTTTGGTAAAAAATCCGATCGTTCAATGTATTTCCCATTAGGATTTTGTTTGAGACAGGAGCTGAAATGAAGGAAAAGCCAACCAGGATCAAGTTTGAGGATGTTGAAGAATCATCGTCTTCCTCTGAAGATGTCGGTATCTCCAAAAGTTTCGTTTTTTTCTGCGATTTTTGTTTCATGTGTGTGTGTGTGTGTGTGTTCATCGAGGTTCGATTGTTGTGTTGGGTAGGAGGAGGAGATAGAGCGAGAGCTCGCGGAAGTGACCTTCGAGGAATTGCAGAAAGCTAGGTCAGATGGGTCGCATTCGGTGTTTCGCAAGCAAAGTTCAGAGAAGAAAACAGGAAGAGCAAATAAAAACCGGTATTGTGGGCAATTTGCTCTTTTTTTTAGTGATTTTTTAGTGCGAAATTTTAGGATATGGGTTTTTGAAGATGATGAATGTGCAATGTCTGTGTAGGCCAATGGAGGTTAGCTGCAAGAAGCCTGTTGGTACTCTAAGAGAGACCATTCAAGTTCCTAAAAAGGTACAATCTTTTTATTTTTTATTTTTTTTGTTCTAAGTATATTGGTGCTTTTGCATTGCCAATTGCTTATTCTTGTGTGCTTAATTGAGTTACTGTTGGATTGTTTGGCAGTTTAGACCTTATGTGTTTTGCAAGTTTGGTATCTATTCTGTTTCTTGTGGTTTCGTTGAAAATAATAAGAAAGTTGTGTGATCAACAAGCGCAGCTCTTTTGGTTCAAAGTTTATAACAAATTGGCTTGCTTGATGGTTGTGATTATGTGTCGAATAATCACCATTTGTTGGATAGGTTCATTTATATTATGATGAGGCCACTCACATCCTATGTAGAATATAACATAATCATATAAGAATCCTGTATTCGGTCAAAGACTTCTCCGAAATTCCAATGTTAACATTATGTAATGCTAAAGGCTCTTACGAACCATCTGCGAGTGTTTTGTTTAGAATACTGTTTGTGTACATAATTGTTGATTGCACTTCACTTTTTGGAGACAAGCTGAGCTTTCTTTAGATCTTTCTTAGAATCTGTTTTGCTTATTCTACAATTAGAGTTTGATTAATGAACCTAGTCTTTTGTCCGACTTGCTGTACTTGCACCGTTTAATGGGAGCCTCATAAACTAAATGTTTTAGCACCGTTTAATGGCAGCCTCGTAATAGCTAAATGTTTTAGTATTATGCTTGCGTTAGGACTGTAAAATCCTGTGGTCTTCAAATAGAAAATATTTAATGCCTATGGGTTAGTTATTTGAGTTATTATGCTGCAAAAACATGGTCTAAGCTGTTATGTTTGTAATTGTCAGGTGATTCGTGATCCCCGTTTTGAAGATCCTTCTGGTACACTTGATGTTGAAGGGTATGTCACTTTCTCTATATCAAAATTTACATATTAAATCTTTGTTATGGACATTGACAGTATTGTATATTGCTCAGTTCCAGAACACTTGTCATCTTTGTCTTATCTTATAGTCTTGGGCGGCAAAATTGTCTTAACTATGATTTTTCAGCATTCTTTTTGTTTGGGTTTGTTTTTTTTTTTTTTTTTTTTGGTTGCTTCTCCTTAATATTAACACGCTGGTAGGTATTTTATATGGAACTTGAGCTACGTTTATATGCACAAAGAAGCTTTTACCTACAAGCTTTGGGTATATATATTATAGAAGTGTCTCCTTTCTCACAGTAACGTTCTTATATAACGTTTATTCCCTCATAGGCATAGGAAGAGATATAGTTTTCTATATGCGGAGAAGTTACCTGCCGAAAGAGAGGTATCATTGTTTTCAGTTTCTGAATGCCCCAAAACAAATGGGATTTTTTTTTTTTTTGAAGTATTATATTTGCTTTTTTGAACGGGAACTGCGGAAGCAGTTAAAGAAGACCAATGACCCAAAAGTCATCAACAAACTTCAGAGCGATCTTTCTTGGATTGTAAGCGCTTGCATTACTCAATAACCCCTATAGACTTGCAAAATCAGACCTGCAGACCATTTTACTCTTTCTAGTCATATATTATCGAGTGGTTTACTTATATATTTTGTGAAATGTCTTTACAGGACAAACAGTTGAAGTCGCATGGTGGAAAGCCTACCGGCGCTGCAATTCTGTGTGAGCATAAAAAGAAAGAAAGAGAAGCAGCAAAGCAAGGGAAGCGTCCATATTATCTGAAGAAATGTAAGCCCCTCTCTCTCTAGACACCCATATATGAACCATACTTTCCAATAATTTATTTTTCCAACGAGAGGAGTGAGAGTTTTAACAAGTAAACAGTCCATTTCATAAGGTTAGTCGAGTCATTTCACATAATTTATTAATTTGTGTGAATAACCTTAAATAACACTTATTCAACTACTATAAGCAACTTGACATTGGTTCTATAGCTATTTGGCTTGTCCATGTTGTTGGTTCTTAGGGTAGGAACTATAAGACAAAAACTTTTCTGCTACAACATTGTTGAGCAAAAAGAATATACCAGCATAATATTTACTCAAAATGTTAAATCTGTTGCATGCCGGCAGTTACACGTTGATAGGGCAATTTCAATATGCAACATAGCGAGCATAAGAATGATCACATGATGGTATTGTGAGAAAATGACAACTATATATTCAACACTTATTGGAAAACTTGCTTTTCTTGTTTGGTCATGAGTAGATACTCTCAAAATGTATTGTCACGCTGTAAGAGCCAGCAATTTGGACCCAAACCCTCATACACCCAAAATTGAACCCATGTTTTTGTGGGTTAGGTTACGTCTTTTCAACCCAAAAGCCCAGAAAGAAAACCCGACCCAAGATTCAAATTGCTAGTTCTACATGTGTGTTTGTGCTTGGTAAATGAATGTGCATGCCTGCAACGAATGGGAATACTAACTCTGTTACATTTATCTATGCAGCGGAAATCCGAAAGAAAACACTTGTTGAAAAGTACAATGATCTCAAGGTATGCACATAAACCTTTTGCTTTGCTGTTTTGACATGAAAAATGATAATACATATATCAAATATTTGAATATGCCACGATGATCAAACTAATGATACATTCTTGATATCTTCAGGCATCTGGCAAACTCGAGTCGTTTATCGAGAAAAGAAGAAGGAAGAATGCTGCAAAGGATCATAGGTTCATACCATATCGAAGACCTAACAATGATCAACAAAGCCAATGATTTTACAATTTTCTGTTTGTTTAAGAGCTGTGTGCTTGGTACTCAGCTTTGTTGTTATGGGTGTTCATTAGTCTAAAACTGTATAGATAATCTCATTCAGTGTTGGACCGGACCGGACTAAAAAAGACCGACCTGACCGGGTTGGTCTAAATTTTGTTAGGAAGTCTATTTAATGATATCGTTATTGAGTATATGCTTTATTTGTTTTTGGATGCACAAACATTACTAGAATTGACCCTAATATACTACAATTAAGTAAAATGGTTTTAGACTGAAAATTATTAATCTGAAAATTGATAATGATTTTCTTATCAGCAATTGCAAAGTTCTAATTAGATGGGCGCTTTAGTGCTTGTGTGATCGTAACAGAAAATTTTGTGTATGTAAGTTGCTACTTTATATAGGATAATATTTCATTTTGGTCTTTAAATTATACATTTTGTTTTTAAGTTGTTATAATTTTGTTCTTAAACTTGGTAAGTTTGCTTTAAATTAGACCCATATGTAATTGCACCATTATGACATGATGGATATTATTTCTGAAAACGAAACATTTTTCATATGGACGCCACAACACTGTCGCATTTATGCCAAATAATCATATTTCATATAAAAAAATTTGAATTCAATGTCGTATCTTAACTATACAGTTACAAATTGGACGAATTTGGCATCACGCGGCTAAAATGAGACGATAGTTCGGGGACAAAATTGATACAAAAATGTACTAATTTAAAACAAAATAGATAATAGAAAGACCAAAACAATATTTTTCATGTGTAAAGACATCAAGAACCTGCTTAAAAATTAAAGACTTCAAAAACCAAAACAAAACTAGTTGCAATAACTATCAAAATTGATGTCCGACCATGCAAAATTATCAAAAACACCAGCTTCTCTGAATATTTTAGCTTCTTTTCCAGAACAAGTAATGATCAGCTGAGTAAAATATCTCAAAATTCAACTCCTCCTTGAAGAAGCACAAGTAATGAATCCAAAATGAGCACAAGCTAAGATTGACACTACAAACCAGTCGACATATACTTTTACTGGAAAATATATATGTACACACATTACCTCACTTTTATACAAAATGATACAAGGCCTAAAATATATAGCCAATAACCATCTGAACCCCGCTCATCACGTGAAAGAACCGGCAAACACTTGATAGAATACCTACCAGGTCACTGATTCCTGATTCCAATTCTCGTACTCACAGTCCTCATTTTCTATGGAATAACAAAAGTATCTAAATCTACTTGACTTACAAGGTTAACTCCAGCTTGAAAAAAAAAACGCCTTAACCTTCATCATCTAAACTTACTCGGGTATACTAATACAGAGTCTAAACACAAACCGCCTTTAGTGTGCGTGCAATCAATCTGCGTCATGGAGAATTTGATCTTTGTCAAGGAGTTCGATTTTGTGACAACAAATTCCCCTGCATGGTAGAGAACCCATTTCCCGGGTTCTTTCAAGAAACATTGCGATGCAGTGTACTGACCATCTGAAGTCCAAAGCTGAAACCGAACTGGTTTTATATCCCAACCATGTACATTGTCAGAGTTACAGATTCTGCGACCAAACCTTTTGGAGGCTCGCCCCAACTGCAGCCTGAAGAATAGGCTATAGGTCCCCGCGGGAAGTGGGAACTCGAACTCTCCATCGACTTCAAACCACCATATTTGCTGCAGGTATGCAACAGTCCGGAACCTACATGAGAGGAACAGGAATATCAATTCAATTTTCTCGGTAAGAAGTGAACTTCTTAAGAATCTTAATTCAAACTTAAGGTTATTATGAGTCCAATACAAGTTTGATTGCAACGAGAAAAGTACAGGTCATGTAAACCAGCACGAATCCACATATTTGCTGTGTAAAACATAAACCCGCTTAGACTCGACCTCTTTTCAAATTCAGGTAAGGTCTTCTCAACCCAATATGAAACTCATATTGCCAACTCTAACCCACACCATGATCTGTCCAAGACCCTATATCTTTTTGTTCCCATAAGTGATTAAGTTAAACATATTGCAGCAACCAGCACTGAGCAGAACAATTTGAAGAATCCAACAAAGTCCAGCGTAGCATAATTAATTAGTATACATGTTCGCTGACGTTCACATCTATAAATGTGAAAAGATCAGGAGGGCGCTGACATATATCCGTTGCTAATAAAGTATAAGATAATGTTCTGCTAATAGTGATGTTGTCCACCAACACAAGTTACCAGGAAACAATAGCATGCACCGAAAGTGAGACAAAGGAAAAGATACATCATAACATTACTATTCACAAACAAAATTTTCAACAATTCTATCAGAAAACGAAGAAAAAAAAGTGGTCCTAAGCAAGTAATGCACATCGACTTTCCTTTTCTCTCTCTAAAAGTATCTGCTTCTGAAAAAAACATAACTTTTCTTCTTCCATTTGGTCATAGGCATGTTAAAAGCATATTTTGGTTGAAAAGTTGATTACCACCAAAGACAAAAAGTTACATTTAGCAGATTTTACAAACATAATAGCTTGTCTTTCATGAGGTATTTTATAACATATCATCGATAAAAGATTATCAAATCCTCAAGGATATAACAACACCGCATCATGTACCAAGTTTCAAATTCATAGCAAAAGCCAGTCAACAATTGAAGGACTTCAGAGTTGCTAACAAATGAACCAAATCTGAGGAAATGCCAAGACAGTTGTACTTCATCAGCCAATCAAATCTAAGAGATATGTGACAAAGAAACACATGCTAATTTCCAAAAAAAAAAATGGAATTCCAACGTGATCAAGCTTAAAGATAATCACAGTGAACAAAAAAACTCACCTGGATTCTTCAGTTGGAAAATAGTTCCAGTATCTTCGATCATCGATCCCAGTAATTGCTAGACCCTTTGCAGAAATAGATAAACAGACACCACCGGTACTCTTATTCAGCCAAACTTTCTGCGCGCACGAAAAAAAAAATCAATATAAATAACAAAATCGAAAATCATGATCAATCATGTCAGTAGCCCCAATCCCACTTCTCAGAAACCAAACAGAATTTGAGAAAAAGATGAATGTCACTTCAACCACGCCAGATTCAAAATAAAAATCTCAAATTTCCACTGCCCTTTTTAAATCCCCACACATAAAAAACACAAGTAACTAAAATTAGATATTTATAGCAAAACTTCCAAATAAAACAAAGTCAAAATTCAAAAGCCCCAAATATTATTTTCTCTTCATAAAATTTCTCTTTGGTTTGGTCCCAAAAAATTGCACATCATGACCAATGATTCAATAATATCAATAGCCTCAAAATCCCATTTCTCAGATGACAAACAGAATTCAAGAAAGAAAAAAAAATGTTAGTTCAGTCTCACAAGATTTACAATCAAAATCTCAAATTTTCACATGGGTCCTTAACTAATTCCACAAACAAAAAACCAAACTAACTAAAAATAGAGACGATTATCAATTTAATTGCAAAATTTCCGAATTAATGAAGTCAATTTCCAAAAGCCCTAAATATAAATTCCTGTTTAGTCCCCAAATTTTCTCAGCACCCAAACAAAGAAACAAACCTTTGTGCCACTATCGAGGTTGTTGACCCGACAAAGCCTCGCATAAATCTCTCTTTTTCCCAGATTTTCCGGCAAATCGCCAAGCACCGTCC
>JAYMTA010002577.1:0-16200 GCA_036897625.1 Pelargonium cotyledonis | reverse complement strand
TCACGCCTGAGGCGGAGTCCTGGTAACACCACCCCAGGTTCTTCGTTCCTTTGGTGTGTTTCCTTCTACAGGTGACAAGTAGCCAAGACTTCAAGCATACAAGCAAAGCTAAAGGACTTGGACACTTGAACCTTAGGTTAGAGCCTTGACTTGGACAAGAAGAAACTACTAGCTCTAGCATAAATATAAGCAAGCAAAAGCAAACACAAGCAACAATGTCCACGAGAAAAACATCTCTAGCTAAGGTGTGCAAGCGTTGACTCAAAAAGTCAAAACTAGCGCGTCAGTAATCTCACTAAGGATACCAAAAATGAAGCCAAACACGTCATTTTATTGATTTTGGCAGTAACGTGGACGCCGCTGCGCCAGAGCTGGCGCTGCGGCGTCACGAGTAATCAGGTGACAAGGCTGCGCTGATGCGGCGCCTTTAACCTAACGTTTTATAAGGTAAATGACCACAGAAAATTACAGGCCACTACTTTTTGGAAAACCCAAGATGTCCTCTACAACTTTTTTGAAGGTCTAAAGTCCATTAGAATTCTTTTAGGCAGTGAAATCCCTGATTTACCCCTCAAGGGTCATTCTGGCAGATTTGTGAATTTCACCAAAACTTCCTCTTTTTGCCATTTTCTTCTATTGACCTCCATTGACTTGCCTTGACCCTTCATAATTCATCCAATTCCAGCCATTATGTGCGCTCCTAATAACCTTGAAAGCACAATAAAAACCTGGCTCACGTAAAGAGGCAAAAATATACTAAAAACTACCGAAAATAAGCTAAAAACACAAAGAGTACACTAACACACTTGAATGAGCCGCAAAATGAATGTTTAATCAAAATCACCACAATTGAGCTCAAAAAAGTGATAAAATACACGAAACATGCTAGATTTAGTATGATTTAGGGTCGGATAACTAGTACAAAATGCGAGTTATCAGTTGTTTTGGCTTCTTGAGCTTTGTTTTGGAGGATGACTATCATAGGTCTCTTTTCTCTTTCTGTCATTTTATCTCAGTGAGTGCGGTAAGTGTGCTCTGTCTTCATCTCTTTTGGTTTCTCTGTTTGAATGGTTGGTATGGGGGAAGTGCAAGGAATTGGTGGTCTTTCTTCGACCAGGATAGGATTAATTTTGGAAGGTTCATCTATTTTAGGGTTAGCTCTTTTCTTTGATCTGAACCTCTATGTTGTTGTGATCTTGGTAGACTATAGAGATTTTAGTCCTCTTAGAGTCATGAGCGGTCTTCAAGAGCTTTGGAAGCCTATCGGATCCTTGCATGTGGTTGGAGTCCAACCCAAATGGTTTTTGATCTTCTTCTCTTGCATGCAAGATAGATGGACTGCGCTGGAGGGTAAAGTTTGGAACATTGAAGGTGCTTTTCTAATTTGCTCTTCTGTTGAAGATGTCTACTCCAATGGTAAGTGGAGTACTCCAAAAGCAAAAGTGTGGGTGCAAATTATCAACCTTCCGATTCAAATCTTTTCAAAAGTTTCCTTAGAAAGGTTGGGTTCTTTCTAGGGCATTAGAGGAATTAAGATTGACAAGTCTTTTCCTCTGTTTTTGAAAGAGCTTAGAGCCTTTTCCCCGAAGACTAGAAAGAGCTTTCCTGTATGTTCTTCCGGGGACATTATCCAATTTTAGGGTTTTTCGGCTATCCTGCCTTTCCCATTTTCTTCCTCGACTAATGGCTTTCATTTAGCTTCTATTCCGGAGAAAATCATTCCAGTCCTTGGAGAAGGGTTCTATCATTCAGTTAGGTTCTTTTGTACATTCTCTGATGGGATCCGACTCCATCATTTCTGCTATTGCTCTTATTAGTGCTCCAATAGTTGGCCAAGCTGAGGCAGTTCAATCGGCTGAGACTTTGCTCAGAAGCTTGCTAATCATAAAGGAGATTTTGAATGGATTGTATGCTACAGAAGTTATGACATCATCTGGTTTTGGTGAGGCCACGTTTGGGGTTATTTTTGGAATTTTGGGCTCCAACGGGCCTGTGTTTGGAGGCCCAAATGATCTTCACATTCCTTACTCTGCATGGGATCTCCAAGTGCCACCTGTCATCCCTGGTTCTACTTCAGCAGGTAATTCTTTTTCTGGTGGACAGCTGGATAGTGATGGTGATCAAGTGGTCCCACAAGTGTCACTAGCCCTTGAGCCTTTTTTCGTGGGTGTTGAAGGTCCAGAGTTAAGTGATGACTTCACTCCTATTTCACTTAGATCCATGGGGCCCAGTAGGACTGCTCTTTCTAGGTTTAATATTACTGAAAATGAATTGGGCCTTCTTATTATTGAAGATGGGGATATGGGTCCTATTCTTCTTCTAATTCATTTTCTGAAAGCATAATCCAGCGCCACAGGCTAATTTCTACTCAGTCTTGTGCGTTGCTGAACAACATTGCTCCTCTAGTGGGAAATGATTTGATTTTGGTCCAGCTCTCTCTTCACTAACTCTGGTGCTCTTTGGTTTCTCCATTGGTATAGGTGTTCCTCAGGATCATCATGAAAATTCTTCAGCGGTCCAGATGGTTCAGGGTGTTTCCTGTGGCTTTAGAATCAGGATCTCAGACCCAGACTCAAGCCCAGAATCCAGCATTCGAAGTGCTAACTCAAAGAGGAAAAGTGAAGATGAGGATGCATTAGTAGGAAGAAAGAAGATCAAGATTAACGATGTTGCTGGACCTTCTCAGGAAGTGGTGGATTTGCAGTTGATCAAGGTGGATTAAAGGAGATGCCAATCCAGATCAGACCATCCGTTGTACTTTAGAAGATGTTAAGTCTATTTTTTGTAATTACTTTAATGAAAGATGTATGTATTTAGTATCCCGACAGAAAGTAGAACAGGCTCATTTTCTATCTGTTTTGGGTAAACGTGGTATGACTAAACTTTGGGTACATCCCAACTTTTGTATGCTTGCTCATAATAGTTAATGATATGCTGTTTTATAGTAAAAAAAATCATTTTATAGTGAAGAGAATATACCTCTTCTTTGGTGGAATATTCGAATCCTCGAATTGCTTTATGAAACTCATCGACTTTAGTTTTGACTTGACCTTGAATTTGCTTGAGTCTTGTCTCCATAACCTCTATGTGATCCATGATGAGGCCCAAGGTACCATGAATCTTCTCAATTTTTGCTTCATGGCTAACAAGCATATCTTTGGACTTACCATGTCCACCCTTGCTTCTATTTCCTTTGGCATTAACACTCTCATGTGACGATGACATGTTATTCCATGAATTCGAACATTTTTTGACCTTGCTCTGATACCACTCGTAACGGCTCGAATGCCTTCACTATATATCAATTTCCTCGACAGTTCGACACTTAGACAATTCTTGCGTCCGTGTGCTAGTCTAAGTCTTTCTTTCCACCTACAAACTAATAAGCGAGCACAAAGGTAAATAGTAAGTATGAAATAAATGCATAAAATAACTTTATTACACACAAGGGATTTTACCAAATGTAGGGGATGGTTTGGGCAAGTGAAGCCCTCACCTTTTTAATTATAGTAGAAGGCCTACAAAATTGATCGGTAGGATCTAAAGTACAATACTACAATCTTCGGTTGGGATTGTTCCTCTAGAATACTCTACCAACTCTAAGAAACTATAAATTATTTTCTACAATTCTAGAAACTTCCACGAAATGTAGGGAATATATTTGAATTGAGTCTTGAAAGGTTTGGACTTGAACTTATATTTTTTTACTGTCTTTTATATTATCCATCTTACACATGACATTCACATGTGCAAGCCTTGTGGTTGTTCTCTTTTTCCCATCTAGAATTTTTGTGCCACATACACTCGGTCCGTGACACCAAGCTTCCTTCTTCATCGCAGAATTTTTCCGTCAGGTACGGATTGCTCATGTAAGTTTTGTGATACTTCTTTGGAGACTTGCTCCCATCTGTTGATTTGGTGTTTTTGGACCATTTGGGTGTGGTTCGGTTTGTTAGATTGGTGGGTGTGAAATTGGTTTTTCCAGTTTAGCATATTTGGATTGTCTGTAATGCTCTTGTTTTTCAGCATCAATTCCCAAACGTGGAGGATGAGCTTTTACTAATTAAATTTTTTTGCTTATCATTAGATCCTTGCTTGGATAATTCATTATGTATTTGGTTCCATTTTACTGATTGACTTTCCGGTCTTATTCTCTGCTTGGGCTGACAAGCTTCGGGTTTTTGTTTAGCCTTTTTGGGCTTTTTTACTTTTATTTTGACATTCAGGTTCTACAATAAAAGGTGCCGCTTGTTTATAAAAAAAAATAATAAGTTGACTCATATCAAATTTGGATCATCAAAACAATCGATTATAAGCATTATGGATAAAAGTGAAGTCAACTAATATCTTATTTGAGTTTTCAAATAGTATGTCAATCTAATAACTATAACAATTTACTGTGAACTAGTAAACATATTTCGAATGAGGTTGACAGATCAAGCTCCTACATAACTGAAATGTCTGAAATGACATACCATTTTTTCCAACAGCTAAACATCACTAGTTTTATATGTGCATAGACATATGAGATGCAAGAGGTACATATACCTTCCATACAAGGTAGAAAATATATTTAGCTTTCAAGTGCCTAACCCACATTTGGTTAGTCGGAATACTCCAGTGAGTTGGGTTTGATTTTATACTTGATTATAAGGGACAACCATTGGACTTGTTCTGTACATTGCAATGATTTAATAAAACCAAAGATTGATAGAAATTTTTTGTAACATGCTTACCTTTTCAGGCTAAGTCGCTCGTGAGTCAACATTTTTTAAGGTTGTCTTATCCTTCGTAGGATGACAATTCTTAGCGCAGACGTTCACCTTTTTAGGCTTGGTCTCGCGTGGATTAACCTTTTCCAAGGTTGTCTTATCCTTCATAAAATGGTGATACTTGGCGCGAACATTCACCTTTTCAGGTATCCTTCACAAAATGGTGATACTTGGTGCAAACATTCACCTTTTCAGGATAGGTCTCTCGTGGACCAACTTTTTTGAAGCTTGTCTTGTTCTCTACAGGACAGTGATACTTGGCGCGGACATTCATCTTTCCACGCTAGGTTTCGAGTGACCAACCTTGTTCAAATGGTCTTCTTCTTTTTCATGTACCTCACTTTCATTTGTACATAAGATGTGGGAAAAAGTTGTTTTTATTTCTTTTAGAGAATTTGTTACAATTGTAGCATCTGACTCCATCCAAGAGTGGGATGTGTGTGCACTTAGTGATCTCCTAGAGCACATTTACATAGTTAATCTCTCGAGACGATTTGAAGTTGTTTAGTTTGTTGGCGTATCATGAGTTGTCTTGGACCTTTGGTGATTGCTTAAAAGCTTTCTCTTTTGTAGCTCTCTTCGGGAGTTCTCTTCTTGCTACTTTGGCTATGTTCAACTTTGAATTAATATTGTTTTCCTTTCATAATGAGCTTCTCAACTATGTTTTTGAGAACAATGTAGTCTTCTATGTTGTGACCTAAGCATTGGTGGAGTACGCAATACTTCCCTTCATCTCTTCTCATGCGCTCTCCCTCAGGAACGATTAATCACTTCATGTTCTCTGTCTTCTTGATGTAGTCGAAGATCTTCCCATATTTAACTATCAAAGGTATGCACTTGACCCTTGAAGTATTTGCGATTAGGGGCATATGGGGAGAGTTGTTGAATTTCTCTCATCTTGCCAAAAGCGCCTGTGGGCAATCGACGAGTATACCGGTGTCATAATAACAAACATAATTGGTTTAAATTTTTTAATTTGAATATGCATTCAATTTATAATAATTGTTGGTCTATTTAAAAATCAAAAGATCAAATTCAAGCTCATTAGTCTAAATCCAACAAAGAAAATTATATAATTAAAATTAGAAGAACAATTACGTAATTGTTCTACATTTTCCTACTATATACCAATTTGTTACAATTTTGAGTTAGATACTTTAATTTTCTTTCACTTTTCCATATGTGTCAAATGCCCTTATCAGCAATCAAAATTCAAGAAAATAAACTTTCCCATGGCCAAACAATACCTATTAGGAATAAGTACAATGAAAAATTAACTTGGTAGGCATGTGTTCGTTGGCATAATTGCACCTTTAATTAATGAAGTCCTTATTTTCTTTTCCTGTGAAGAAAAGGTTGGAAGACCACCATCCAAGGATTTCAAGCTTAAATAGTTTCTCGGGAAAAAATGCTAAGAGGTGGACTTGGCCAAATTAAGAGCGAATTGGTTTATATCTTTGTGTATCACGACGGAAAGAAAAGAAAAAATTTGAGAATGTATTGGCATAGGTTTCAAAAATTATGAACTTTTTCCCCCAACTTGATCTTGGTACCAGTCCATAACGATAAAAGTCAAATTGCGAGCCTATTAATGAAGCAAATTCAATGAAACAACAGCTCGTACCAAACTTTAAAAAACTTTCAACATACAGCAACTTTTGGTTTTGCGTTTTTTCTGCACAATCCAGGTTCAAAACTCAGATGGGCTCATCGGATACGGAGATCACATGTTGAACCCTGAATGAGTTTCAGGCTCACTGCTTATGTATAAAACACTATACAACTCAAGAGCAAGTATCAACTATCATTACTCACGACAAGGTTGTATAGTACATACCTATAACAACTCGGTCACAGATCCAGAATGAAAACATACTACAAGTCTACAACCTTAACAATCCTCGACAATCCTCGAATCTTGTATTATCATCACTTTTAAGAAGTGGATGTTAAAATATATACCCATAAACCTAAATTGTGATAGCAATATGTAGCCAGTGACATTCTAGAAAAGCTCCATCAACTGCTGCACCACATCTGCATCCAACAACTATCAAATTAACATCTATCTCAAGTCTCATAACAAGATACCAAGCTCATCTGAGCAGTACTTACCTTGAAGAATGACAGGTGATGTTTGGAATTCCTGCCAGATATTCTGATAACAAGACAGATCCAGATTCAGGAATTTGGCAGCCAGAAATGCAGCTCCAGCAGCAATATTGTGGGGCTTAAACTGAAGCCACAGCGAGCTCCGAAGCCTACAAAACAACCAATCAAAAACAGAAACTTATAAAATGCCACATCATAAAACATTACCACTACCATTCAAAGAGGTGAAGAAATAGATAAATAGCCAAACCATCCATTTGAGGGCATCATTAACATGAGGAAACATCTCGTATAAATTGGCATACATTTGCCACGTAAACAGAACATCAGCTTCAAAATACAAGAATAAGCATACAAGCATCCAATGAAAGCTACAAGGCAATGAAGTCAATATTGGTTCCAGAAACTAACAGAATAAAAAACACTAAATAGGCAAGCTAGTTAATTTTCTTACCAACTAAAAAAGCAGCAAGCCACGTAGAATATTTTCCAAGAATCTCTGCAGAATTGTTGATAAGAGTACCAATACTATAGAAAACATGTTATATCCATTTAGAGAATATATCATCTCCAACGCCCAATTCTGCTGCAGGGGCTTTTTTATTTTTACCTCCCAAAACAAATGCAATCATTTGATGAAGCAAACAGGAAGAGTAGCAGCACATTGCAAACATATTTTCTCACAGCAAATGCCAGTATCCCTGTCTCTTAAATGTCAAATCTGGAGAGGCTTCTCAAAATGCATGTTTTCATGCTCAGAAAACATAAATATACTCCCACTCAGAATTCCAATCAAAATCCTCTTCCATGCAGGTCACACACAATTAAGAGTATACCGAATATTCTAACGAAATAAGACCATATGTCCATTATTGCATAAAAAATTAGTTTGAAGTAAATAAACATATACATATATCTAAAAAGGGTCTGGCAGTTCCCTAGGGGATGGCGCAATGGTCAGGAACACACATCTCCATGGGGGAGGTGGTGGGTTCAAATCCCATTCCGTCGGGTGGGGTGGGATTTAAAGGGGAGAGCTACCCCTATTGTGTAGCTCAATTAGTTAGTTTTGTTTTTAAATAAAATAAATAAAAAAAGGGTCCAGCAAAAACTTTCTTGAATAAAAAACCCATAGCACTGATGGCATAGTTTAAAATTAAAATGTTTAGTAACCACTTTAAACCACATGACTATGCTTTGTGGGTGAAATAAAATACCGGATACATAAGAAATAAAAATACATAACAAATTCTAGCATTTGGTGCTACCATTAGATACAATGACTAAAAAAAGTTTGTATCTGTGTGTGAGAGAGTGTAAGCCATTTAAGTGCCTATGGCGGGATAGGATAAGTCCTATCCTATCTCATTTAGCAAAGATCAATTTTTATGACCCTATCATGTCACATATATTCAGTTTGCATAAAAACCTTGAATATATAGATGAGTGGCAATGAAATGCCTCTAGACAATGAAGGAACTTCAGATTATATCAGTTATCATATGTCTGCCAACATGTCTCAAACTTTCATATATATGAAGCAATAGACTTGAAAAATATAAGTACACTTGTTGCTTGTTTGGTTAACATGGGACTTTTGGTAAAAGAAACATAAGAAAATTGGGTAAAAATTCTTTAGTTAAGGTTATTCGGTACAAATTGACTGGAAAGATTGGTAAACTGAGGAAATGAATAAAAATGACATTATCAAAAATAATTTTAATTGAATGAAAAAAACAAATCATGATAAAAATAAATATTAAATAGTTTTACTACTTAATTTTATTTTTCATATAACTTATTAGTTGAAAACCATGATCTATATATTAATAATTTACCCAATTGGCCCCTTGAGGTCAAGCAACCACTTACTCTACGAACAATCGGTAGGGCAAGTGGTTGATTTCACTTGGTCCCTTGAGGTCACGGTTTTGAGCCTCAGTGTTCGCATGCTTATAAAATAATAAAATAAAAACTGATAAATTAGAGATCCAAATCATATTATTTGTATTATATCATAAAAACAATTAGAAAGGGTCATTATATGTAATTCAAGTCTAAAAGTGGGTGTATAAGGGAAAAATAATTTTGTTAGTAGGTTAACATTAGGCAATTTGAAATCTACACAAAAGATAAAGATTGGTTTCGTTCTAGGGCATTAAAATGGTATGGTTCTGTAATTACAATTGGAAACTAGAACTATTAAAATAGAGGCTACGGTGTAAACGAACCGCTCAAGCTCGACTAGCTAAATATTTGGCATGAGCTTGAGCCAAACTCAAACCTACGTTTAGACTCTTTAAGAAACGAGTTGAGTTAGATTTATGACATATTTTTACCTATATATAGTATACTTTATGATTTCTTATATATTTGCTTCTCTTGAAAGTCTAAATAAATATTCTTTATCTATAATTAATTGTATAGTTTTAAGATTGTAATAATTTAAACTCTTAATGATATAGGACATGTATTATGTGTATTATTTATATAATGTTTGAATATATAAGACATTAAAAACTATAATTCATACTCATTGGTATGCACAAACGTTTCTTTCAAATTATAATGAATTTTAAATCTATGATAAAATGGCAATGAGTACAGCTCTAGCTTCACTACTTTTCACCAAGTCGAACTAGATCCCAAATCCTTATGCTCCTTCAAGAATATCGAGCCAAGCCGAGTCCATAGGCTCGAGAGCCTCCATAAGAATAATTCATTCGGGAAAAGGCTTAATTTATTTTAAAGAACAAGACTACAGCTGCCACCACTGCAGCTGCCGCAGCAGTAATAGTACTATCCATTGACAAGTAATGCAAGAATTTGCTGTGTTAAATTTTGAGGAGAACCTCCTACAGAGGCACTACTGCTGTGACTTTCTTATCTAGGTTCCTCGAGCATTAAATATGGGTAGTATGCATTATTTTGTGACATTTAGGGGTCAGGCCTTCCCAATTCTGATCCTACATCCTTCAGAAGGAACAAAAGTCTAGTCTTAATAAATTTTCCCTAACCCCACATTCCCATACTACTCCCCAAATCCAGGAACTGTCAAATTTGTACAAGCAAGTAACAAGTTGATAATGAAATCCTTTAAGTCAACTCAAAGCTAACTAACAACTTACTTCACGGGCTAATTCTATCTTTGTTCATAACCACTAACTAGCAAGGGCCATAATCATTTAATGTAAAATTCAATCTTCACAACTATTCTGACCATCTCAACAAATCAGCAAGACTTAACCCCACGAAATGCTTAAACCACTAGAACGACCAAATAGAAATCACCATGGTCAAGTCATAAAAGAAAATTATAATATTTCCCGACAAGAAAGTATGGATTCATACAACAGACTACATAATAACTCTTTCTCATACTGCTAACTCTATCTCATACATAGATGACTCAACTAGTGAGGAGAACAATTACAAGGGTTAATTATTTATCATCTAATATTGCTTTAAATGCCTATAGCAGGTATACATCTACTATACCAGTTCCTATACCAATCACAAATTTAGACCAGGCATCAAATCAATTAAAAAAAATTGTAGGAAAACAGGAGCATGATTCTGTGACCATAGACAACTTATGAAAAGATGATCTACATAGAACACAAACCCTGAACCGAAACCCTTCATAACACGAACTATTATATCAGTACTACAACCCAAAGTAAGCCCAACGAAGAAAAGAAAAAAATTCAAACTTCATTGTTGATAGCTGAATATTGTTATTTAATAGAAAACTACAAACCGTACTACACATAGTTGATAGCTGAAATACATAATAAAACTTTAATTTGATTCTTAAATGGGAAATAAGTTCATGAACAAAGACTTTCTGTGAAAATTTGATGAAAATGATGACAGTTCTGGTGAAAATCTTTGTATTAATATAATAGCTTCGCAAGCTTTTTGCCTCAAAATGGAAAGGCATAGTTTTGGTGGAATTTGGGGGAGATATGATGACAATTGACTTTATTTCTTGGAAGCTGCATCCTGCAGCCTATGACTGCATGGATTCTGTTTGTCTGTTAACTGGGCGTCCAAATGCGTGCATGCCCATGCATTCAATCAGGTTTTTAAGATACCTATCTCCTAAAGGAGCAATTAAAATCACAAGCTATGGCCCAGAGCTTCTATTGGCACAAGAAATGGGTGATCAACAAGCACCTCACTCCCTGCCCAGTCATTCTCTTTCAGATCTGTTGGAAAGGCAGCCAGGCTTCCAAGTTTACTAACTTTTAGAGTTGTTCAAAATCAAAAGTGAGCGAAGAAAATTTATGATATAATCACTGGTCAGCTATGATCACGGATACGCTGGGATGACAAGAGTATTTGTATTAAATATGTATCCAATACAGATACGATCTAATACGCCATAAAGCAATTGTGGATTTGGTTTTTGCTTGTGCTGCAGAAGATAAATATGTTTGTTTCAAATCTTCAATGGATATATAAAAGCTGTTTGGCGTCAACTTATATTGTATTAGTTAGTTTGTCCTTCGATAGTATCCTACTTCTACACATATCTTTTTTTGGGTTTCATATATATTTTTTGTATTATATAATTTTTTATAATTTATTTGGTTGCATCTAGAGTATATAATATAGTATTATTCAGATATAAATACTGCCGCAGATTATAAATATGTTTGTTTCAAATCTTCAATAGATATTAAAAGGTGTTTTGCTCAACTTAAATTGTACTAGTTAGTTTCTACTTCGATAGAGTCCTACTTATACACATCTTTTTTTTCATATATATTTTTTGTGTTATATAACTTTTTATAATTTATTTGGTTGCACCTAGAGTATATACTGAAGTATTATTCTAATATAAATATATTAGTTCTAATTCTAATTCTAATTCTAATTTTAAGATTTCTATATTTAATATATAACTTTATTACGTTTACATATATATACAAAATATTTAGATTTACGTTTTATATTTTTTTATATAAATATAATGTAATGTAACGTATCCTAATTTTTAGGAAATTTAGGTGTAGTCGTATCGTATTATATGGTATCGCGTATTCGTGTCCGTATAACTTAGCTGGCCAGACAGTTCTGTGGCTATCTAGGATAGCCAATGAACAAGTGGATGAATATGGAAAGTTAATGGTAAAGACATTCACAGCACATCAGGAGTTCAACTTCATATCAAAACAAAACTTTCGAAGTGCATATCAATCCGCCAGCTAAGAATATCATACAGGCCAGCATGCTAATCTTGTGTAGACCCTGCAATTATATGCCACGCCAAATAAATCAATATAACAAAACATATAAAGCATGCAGACTAGTTGTTCTTAAGAGGAAAGAGGAAATGAAGAAACCAGTGCATCCTCTTTGATAACATTATGTACCTTCAAACATCAACAAATCTGCAATCGGATTGAGATTATAATACCATGCAGTCCAAAAATAAACGAAGAACAAACATCATTGCACACAACCAGTTTTTATTTGTCATATTAACATTTTCACAACAGCTATTTGACTAGGTATAGAAATAGAATTGCCTCACATGAAGATGGAGCAGGACCACAAAAAGCTAGGTAAAGCATAAATTTCATAGTAATTATACTTGCTGAATGTGATGTTAGCTATACCCAAAAAATCAACTACAATATCCTGCTTGTAATTGTTTCGAACTCAAAATTATAGCCAAATAAATGAAAGGTTGGAGGTGTAGAACTTACCCTTCACTGACCAAGCTTAATGCCAGATTCACCAAAACAGTTCGTGATAGACCTAATTTGTTAAGAATGGAGGTAAGGGGAACATATGGATGCTGAACACTAAGCTCAAAGTTGAGGGTAGTTAATATCATTTGCTCTGCCTCAATCACCCGCTCCCGATACTGCTCAAACCAATCCTGTTCAACAAAGAACTCCTGTTATACAAAATAACTAGTATATAAATAAAAATCATTGAACGAAATTATTTCCATCTAAGTTCCGAGCAAATGCTCGACAAATGGAAGCATGCTAAGTTGAAGATAAGCTGTTTATACAAGTGGTCTACACTCATATATAAAACTAAATTTGCTTGAATCACAATATACTCTATGCTACCATCCCAAATACAGCATCTCTACTCTAACTTAGACATCTTAAATCTAATACTCCAGCATTTTAAAATTCATGAATTCTCCCTTTTGCTTTCATAAAAAGGAAGGCCTGGTGCACAGCTCCCACATCATAGGGTGTGGGGAGGCTCATTGATGTGCAATTGTGCATAGCCTTACCCCTAACAGAAATTTTGTTTATCATATTCAAACCCATGATTCAAGTTCACAAGACAACAAACAAACCGTTGCACCAACGGTCACCCTCTTCCTTGTGTGTTTTCATGCAGAAGTGAAAAGAATGTTCAGTAACTCACAATGGGGAGCAAATAGGACAAGAATGTGATATCTTGCTTATGGTAAATTTCACAAGAAGCTCGCAATACATTGTTCAAAGGGCGTGCTGTCTCCTCAGACTTTGCCGCAAGAAAAAGAGCAGCTGTCGCGATCAACTGAAATGGAACCAGGTCATTAGTTTAAGCAGGACTATGCTACTGTTTTAACCAAATGCATCATTAAAAGACATATGAAAAGAGTACAAAACTCCGTCCCAAATCATATATACAAAAAGAAACAACACGAAAAATGTACCGAAAAAAAAAAAAAGTTCATCCAATGTATCTATGTAAATTGTGGATCATTGATTTCAAATCATATATACAAAATAAAACAACACAAAAAATCTACTGAAAAAAAAAAGTTCATCCAATGTATCTAAGTAAATTGTGGATCATTGATTCCTTTTTTTTTTCTTATGTACACACAAGTGGAGCAAAATCTGAAATTATGGGCAATGGTTCTGTGAATATGAAAATAGCTATTATTCCAAGATGCATTAAGTACAATACAAGAATGACGAAAGTCACGAAACCAGACTTGCATGAATAGAGCATACTATTCACAAGCATGATTTTACTTGTAGAATGGAAAAGTTACCTAAGATCTTTGGCCATTATAAATCAACTGATACAATCTACCCAAAATATGAAAACATGACCAATCTGGTGAGTCCTTGCCTTGCCAGCAACAAGAGTTGAGACTTCTAGTTTTATAATAAAGAAATATACTCTTCTCACTGTAAAGGTTCTATATAACCAGAATCATACACCCATATTAGTTCTTAGAGATGATGATTTCTCGAATAGCAAGCACAGTCCAAGATAAATGAGGTCATTTGCAAGGAATTATATAAGAAACATAGACATGTCATCTAAAAATCAAAAGCACAAGACCCAAGAAACTCACAAATCTATCATGGCCAGCATGTGATCGTCGAACAAAGAACCGGTGACATAGAACCATGGCAGTGCCAATAGTAGTTTGTGGCCTGCAAGATACATAATAACATCTAATTACAATCATGCTAACTTAAAATCGATAACAAATAAGGAAGAACTCTTTCACCTTCGTATAAACCTGAACTCTTTCAGTAAATCCAAAACGAATGACTAAACTAACAACTAAATATAACTGCTAAAGATCAAAATATGAAGGCATAATGAACTCACAACTCAAGCTGCATCCCAAGGTTTTGAAGAAAAGCACAATACGAGTACCGCAGATGTGCTTCACAAAATGCATCAATGCCATCTTTCCTAGAGGGGGAGCATCTCTCAATCTCATTCCTTGACATGAAGACAACCTCCTCATCATCTTCAAGTTGTGACCGGTCACGTTTGCAGCCGGTAAATGTAGACATACCAGCATTTGATCTTGTAGGGGGTATGAATGGGTTGTTGCATGTTGACGGGGCACTTTCATATGTAATGGGTGGCAGATAATGCCTAGCACTCTCACCCCAAGTAGAAGCTGAAAACTTTCTCTTTTTGAAAGATGGTGGACCGTCAAGCTTAACATAGGTAGAATTATTCAAAGGATCCCTACAATTTCTTGTAAAGTCATCAAAGTTGTTATAATTCTTCAAATGAAAATTGTTCATGTTTGTGCCCCTGTTTCCATTTGAGTGGTCTGCTCTGCTAGAAGATGGCCAATAGTCGTCATGCAAAGTGCCTCCATGTAAACGGTAAGTCTGTGCCAAAGACATTTCACCTGATACAATACAAAAGAAGTAACGCTATAAATTGTCCATGATAGTATTGATTTCGTTATACATAGAAATCATCTGAGTTGATGACAAAATGTAGCTGATGAGAAAATAAACGTTAACCATCTTTATAGCAAAAATTAAAGATTTAGAAAAGAAAATGATTATGCCGAATCTTATTTTAACTTTTTGCCCCAATGTCTATTTAAAGACACTAAATTTTAACAGCATTGAATAAAAAACCATATATGGTTTGCTTAAGCGAATAAATAATTGAATCATTTCAAACTCAGCTCCTAACGGAAATTATTTCGGATTAGAGTTTAAAACATTTGATGGGGCTTTGTTCAAATTAAATTCTTTCAGGGAAGAATTTGGGATCACAATCTTCCCTCAGCTACATCAAATTCATTCGTTAGCAATTTACCGGTCCGGATTCCACCCAGAGGAGAATTCCATACTTTTGAATGATGAAATAAAACTCAACTCAAAAAGTGCCCAAATCTATTGATATCAAATTAAAAATGATCAAAACATGATCAGGGAAAATAAAAAGAGATGCAAATTCTAGATCTGCTCAAACAAGAAACCAAAAATTTGTTGATTTGCATCTCGCAAAAGAATTTAAATCAAAATCACAAGTATTAATATATTCTGGGGGAAATAACTCTTATTAGATGAAGAAAAAAAAACTTTACGAACCAAGCAAGAGCTAAAAGAGAGGCAGAATCCAAAACAAAAACTTCAAAAAAAAATACGTCCAATCAACTCATGGAATTGCAAGAAATGGTCAGCTGCAACAATTAAACGATATCAAAGGCACATAATTTACCTGACCAGTAAGAGGATCTGATAAATACGCGATTTAGTCGATGAGAATGGATCGAAATTAAGATGGGGTTTAGGGCTAACAGGTCTAGGAAGAAAAGAAGTGAAAGATATATAATAGTATACGATATGGGGCAGAGCGAGAAATATCATTCGGTTTCGGTTCTTTGGGGTGAGACAGCGCAATCCAGTTTATTATTTGAACTCTTCATTAAAATTAAAAAATAATAATAATAAATTAAAAAAATAAAGATTTTTAGCAATCAAATATAGGCTCTTTAATTTCATCCAAAAAAAAATGGATAAAAGGTTTTTTTAGTACCCACTCTTTGCAAGTGTACCTAATTTAGTACATACAT
>JAYMTA010002576.1:0-16201 GCA_036897625.1 Pelargonium cotyledonis | reverse complement strand
AACAAAAAGTACATGAGCTTGAAAAACTAAATTGCTTATTCATAGTATAGAAGAAGTAGAACTTTTGTCAAAAAAGAAAAGAAAAAAGAAGTAGAACCCAATTCCTAGCTTCTTTCGTCACATTTCAATATGTCATAATGGTCCATGGAGAAATGTTACATGGATAATGCATCGTTGGCCGAGTGATACAAATGCTCGTATTTCATCTTTGAGATATCAGGTTTGAGACATTTTAAAATTAAGTGACGGTATAAGTTGTAATATAAGAGTTTTTTTTGTATTTGTGTGAATTAATTAATAAAATGTTACAATAGTACACTACATATAAATGATAATGAATTACAAATCTCGTGTTGTTGTTCAAAGTATTAGTATTGGTTTTGGAATTTCTCGTTCCTTATTACACTCACATCATTTGCTAATCCCATAATACATGATTAGTCCACTAACAACTAATCAACACCATACATCAAGACGTTTCAATTATTTTGGGAGCCTTGTGTTAAAACAAAAATTCATGATTTCATCTCCAGATTGAGTTTCAACAACGTTTCTAATCACCGGCTCATGATTTGCGACTATCGACGATGATGATGATTTCGTTCATTTGTTTTGTTTCTGATTCTTCCGTTGGTTATTCTGTTTCTACACTTCAAAGAAGAGTATGTCTTCTCTTTTAATTTTGGAAGTTTTGTTTTGTCTTTTCTTGTTGAAAGTTTCGTTTTGTCTTCCCTTCTTAGAAGTGGTTTTGTGGCAGACTTTGATGCATCTCAAGTTCTAAAAGTTGTGCAAATCGAATGGGAGGATAAAATCAGTGCCTTCGATTTGATTGGTGATACTTTGAATCTTGCCGAGCATAAAACTAATATAGATTTTGGTTTGGATAGTAGGTTTGCGAATTAGACGATTTGTGTTTCAGCTAGGTCGTCGTGTTATATGTCAGACTTGGAGGAGTAGGTAGACATTTTCATACATTTAATATTTGATCTATATACAGTGAGTGGAGACCAAAAAATAGGGTTTTTTCTTAAATGTGGAAACAAAACAAGCTGTCACTGCAATTGCTAGATCCCAAACTTGTCTGCCAGTTTCTCACTAATCTTTGGTGTCATGTTTTTTTAAAAAACAAACTGCATTTGTATGTATAAAGAGAGCATTGACTCCTACTTCAAACAAACACTATCCATCTGTTTGTTGCTTATAATTATGAAATGTACATAATATTATTATAAAAAGAGCTGGAATTTGCACAAACTGCATCATTGGAGCAAACCTTGAAACTTTCTCTGTGGACTCAGCTTCATATTCTCAGTAAATTAATGGATTCTATTCACTGCTCCATTGTTAACCACTTTCTTTCTTTATAGTATTTGTATACATGATATTCATTACTATAATATCTTCGAAGAGTTCACACAATATTCTATCAGTTCTAAAATGAGTGTCACGTTTGTCTAATGTATTTGTTCTGAAACGATGTTCTTTTTACTTTTAGAAAGTCAGCTATAACACGAATTACCAATTTATATTTATGATTAGTTGTCTAGCATCTCTTTATTATGTTAAAACACATACTCATGAAATCAAGAGCAATGTAGCCGGAAGAAAATCTTTGTTGACTCTTAAAACGGCAGAACGAAGATAAAAACTAAACTCTTATTTACTTTATTTGTCTTGATACGGATGTTTTACACTATATTTTGAAAATACATAAATAAATACAAGAATATTGCAGCCAAAGTAGTATATAAATAAAAGAATTAAATGCTTTTATCAACTATGAATTGTCTTGAATTTAATTATACATCTACCAGTGGTCACAAATCAAGCACCACAATACAAAGTTCCCTATTCTTCTACATTACATGTGAAGTAATGGAGTGGACTTCATAGACTTCATTTATAAACCTCTAATACAATTAACCATAATATAATTAAATTCTCATTCCAATTTCATCATCTAGAAGATAGCTAGATACAAGATAATAGTATTATATTAATAAAAAAAACTATACTTAATTTTATAAAGAAGATAAGGAAAGAGGTGGGGAAGTAGTAGAAGGAGGGTATGTATTGAGAGGAAGCAAGGATTAACTCAATTCATAATTCATTCAAACATTACATTTAGAACCGACAATTTAGATTTAAATATGAAATTCAATCCAATTGAAAACAAATCCGACCTATCAAATATTCGATCCAAACGTCTTTTGAATTGAAGTTAGATTTGTCTTCTCAAATCTGGATCCGATCCAAATCCGAATTGGTACCGGTAATTGCATTGTCATTGACACCAACCTAATCTAGTAATTAAATAGTATATTGTATATATAGTAGATGCTTTACTTAAGTAATGATGAGTGGTGCTGAATTTGCTGTGGCCATTACGTGCCCTTCACAACCCAACCTCCAATAATTCCTTACGCAAAGAATCTTTTTGTTTTGTTGTTTTTCACTGCAAAAACACTCTTCTTTCTCTACTAGCTAGCTTGCTAGCTTCATCTCTTCTCTATTCAATTCTTTGTATTAACAACTATCATGACCACCAAACCCGAACCCTATCTCTGCGGCCACCGTCCATCCACTTGTGAAAATGCCTTATTCTCAACTTCACTACTATCTTACAAGTCTTCTCTAATATCCATTAGCTTCATTGAGAAAACAAGAGGTTAATGAGTTGGCAACTGAGCGGGTCGGGGGCGGATTTTGCATTCACGTCTCTATCTCTGTCTCCTTTTCTTCTCCCCTTCCCCGCCCATTCTCTATTGGATGATATCTTCCACCCTCATATATCTCCGTCTTTGTCGGTTTATGTTATTCATTTTGAATTGAGTGTCATATTTTCTGTTTGAGAAGAAGTTAGTTAGAGTGATAAATTTTCTATGTGATCCTCAAACACATATGTCTTGTAAAAAAACTTAAAAGAAATTAACTAATTTGTTATAGGTGTTAGAGCATTAAACTATTATTGGGCCTTCAACTATCAGCTTAACCTTTTAGTTGAGATGGATCTTTACATTGTATCAGAGCGTTGGTGACAAAAGGTCCTGGGTTCGAGTCTCAGCGTCACCCATATTAAATTTCAGCACAAGACAACAGGTGGACCTGTGCATGAGCCATGTGCAAAGCAAAAATGAGCTTGCACGTGAGAGGGCGTGTTAGAACAGTAATACAGCACAAGACAAGAAGTGGACCTGTGCATGGGTCATGTGCAAAGCAAAAATGGGATTGCACGTGAGAGGGCATGTTAGAGCATTAAACTATTACTGGGTCTTCAACTATCAGCTTAAGCTTTTAGTTGAGATGGTTCTTTACAATAGGAAACCATTGTACGTTAATACATGCATAACTAACTTTCTAAAGAAGAAACATGCAATACACTTATTTTGAGAAAAGAATGTTAATTTGTGAGCCACCCGATTCGCAAATATACGCATAAAATCAAACTCTATACTAGCAAACTACCTTAAAAGGGATAAAATGTCGCTATAATAATCAAACCAAATCAAAGGTATTTTTGTCCTCCCCTCCAACGTTAATAGTTTCAATAACTTGTAAAGCATCCGACAGCTTCTCCCCAACCCTGCCAGACTACCCAACTTAGAGCATTTATGATTGTGATTGCTCTTGCCATTCGAGCCTCCATATGACCCCCTCCGTCCTCTACCCCAGCACCTCCTAAAACTCCTCTCGAACCACCCATCCTCCACCCGACATATTTGAACCGATATTCAGTCATGTTACTCTCGCGTTGACACGTATTCATTGGAGTACAATATTTTTGAATTGATATATTGAAAAGTCATAAACTAAGAAACAATAATCATGTGAATGCATATTGCATGAGTCTTATTAAATTCTAAAAATTAATGATAAAAGTCAATTAGTACATGAATTTATTATACTCTCTTCGTCCTAAAATGAGTGTTTTGTTTGTCAAAACTTTTTGTCCCAAAATGAGTGTCGTGTTTCTATTTTTAAGTTATTATATTATTGTTTTTCCCATATTATCCTTATCACTTATGCACATGGGCATACTTGCACATGAGGTGTAGGTGAGAAAGTGGGGGTTATATTAAAAACACATTAAATTATCTTGTAATTTTTAATTTTTGCAAAAAATAGAAACAGACACTCATTTTGGAACAGATGTAGTATATATTAATTAGTGGCACCGCAAATTAGCAATAGAAATAGTAGTAGTAGAGCATAAAATAGAATAGGGAAGTGAAATTATAGGATTCACGTTCCATTCCAGCTGCTCCAATCCATATCATTAGTGCCTTTACCAACTCTAATCATTCACTCCACATTATACTCTTAATTAATTTAATATATATTGCTTCTCAATTCAATTCTGTGAACCAACTGTTCGATTAAATGTCAATAAGAGGACTCTACATAGACGGGACACAATGAGAAATGGTCAATATGGTTTTCGAGTTGGATTTTCCTTGGTGTGAATAGACTTGACTCAAACCACATTTGCATGACGTGTGAGTTTGCTCAAACAATGGATTTCATAGCTCAAACAATGGATTTCATATATGAAATTGTACGTGCGAATGTGAGCTTGTTCGATTTGACATGCAATTGCATTAAAATCGTAGATTTGCATATGCAAGATGTGCGACTACACAAAACTTCTAATTTTATAGTAAATGTGTTAAGTTAAGAAACTGACCCAACTAATAATGTATTAAGATAAATCCGGCTCAAGACATATCAAGTTAATAATTTTACGGTTACCCACCAAACTTACAAAGTTATGATTGAATTTCGAGTGCTCTCAAATAGGAATAGCCAGACAGAACCAACCAACCAACTAATGCTTATGCTAGCTAGTACAACACACAAGTCTCCGACTCTTTTGGGGCATAGTATTAAATTTGGTAGTTAAAAGAGGCCAACAAAAATGAGTATAATATATAAGAGTAACAAAAGGAGAGAAAAAAGTGGAGAAACAAGTCCAAAAACCTGTGGTTCCAGGCTTGCAATCCAATCCTCCAGTAAGGAATCGTTGCTAAAAAGTAATGGGTTTGCTTCAAAGCCAACCGAATCTCACTCCTTAGTCCTTTCCTAGCCTCCTCCTCTTCCACCTATTCCCTTTTCCCATCTCACTATTCCCTATATATAAAACCACAAAAACTCTCACAAATCCCAACGCAAACTCGAAACCATAAAAACTATCAGATCGCTGGTTCCACTACAAGGCAAGGCAAGGCAAGCCAAGGCCGGCTTTTCTACGCTCTATATAAACAAACTCCTCGTTCGTCCTCCTCTCTTTCTTCTTGCTCTACCTATGGTCATGGAAGTGACTCCAACAACACACCAAGAAGAGGCAAATGCTTGTATGATGATGATCAAAGGGAAGCGAACCAAGCGCCAACGGCCCTTGTCCCCGCTCTCCTTAGCGATGCCTTCGAGCTCCTCGAACTCGGAGATCATTCGCACCGAAGAAGAGGAAGACATGGCGCATTGCTTGATCCTCCTCGCGCAAGGGGGATCCCCTGAAAAACCAAGAAACGGATCATGCGGTTTGTACAGCTACGAGTGCAAGACTTGCAACCGGTGCTTCCCTTCGTTTCAAGCATTGGGTGGGCACAGAGCTAGTCACAAGAAACCGAAACCAGCAGCTCCAGAGACGGCTCCTAAGAAAGCTTTGAAGCTATTCGACGAGCAAAACGATCTCTACCATTTCATCAGGAACAGCACCACCGCCAGTGCCACCACCACCACTTTGTCTTTGCAAGTAGCGAGCAGGGTTGATTCGACGAAATCGAATAAGGTACACGAGTGCTCGGTCTGCAGGGTCGAGTTCTCCTCCGGGCAGGCCTTGGGTGGGCACATGAGGAGGCACAGGATCGCCAGTGCCACCACCACCGCAGCAACACCAACGTCAAGTACGAGTCTTGAAACCACCAGCAACATCATCAATATTTCCGAGTTCCAAGAAGCCAAGAGATCTCCAAGAACCAACCTTCAGTTGGATCTTAACCTTCCGGCGGCCCCGGAAGAGGACAGCCGGGAAGCCAAGTTCGGCTTTCCGGCGTCTAAAGAACAAGTTCTTGCCTTCTCCGCGTCTCCAATGGTGGATTGCCATTACTGATCCGTGAAGCAGGAAACGCATCTGCAACATTCTTACACAAGATTTTTTTTATTTTTTAGTTGTTGTTATTGTTTGAATTGATTTGTTAACAATTGATGATAATTCACTTACTTGTTATACACAAAATTGTAATTGTTGATTTAATTCTTTGTACATGTAACTATTCAATTAATGATCAATCAATTAGGAAATTCAAAATATTTTAACTATTTGAATATTTTATAATAAAAAAAGCTAGCTGTGGTTGGTTGGTTGGTTTAATGAAGTTGAGGTTGAGCCAGCAAATTGAGAGAGTGAGTGAGAGGCAATATTGGCATAATCTGGCAGCACCAACAGCAAAGCAATGAGCCAAAAGTAGTGTGATTAGGTTCTCTTAGGTTTGTTTGGTTTGCAAGAAAGCTAAAGCTCACCCCCTCCTCTTCCTACAAATCTTCCAAATGTAAACAATTTACAATTATAAAAAAAATGGGTCTAATGTCAAATCAATTTGTTAACTAACTCGGCTAATTTGAATGGTTTGATCAATCAAAGTATAGCAAATTTGAACTACAAACAAGTCGAATCAGTCAGTTGATTGAGTTGTTTTAGACGAATTAGACTATTTAATGAATTATATATGGTATGAATTTAATTTGAAATTTGAATAATTAGATGCTACATTTGAGTGAGGAAGAGGAAGTGAAGGAATGCGACAAGTGTCAAGAAAATGAGATTATTGGATAAAGACATGTGACCAAATAGGCAGCGACAAGGGAAGGCAACTTCTACTATTTTAGTACCTAATCTAGTTTGTTAGTTTACATGTCATGATTTTGGATTTATCATATGCTTATTTGACCCTTCAAAATAGGGTAAGAATCATTCCATGTGGAGTTACACTTATTAGTGGTACAATAAGCAACTTCAAAGAAAATTCTCCACCAATTTTGTTCCATTTCTCTTAATAAAGCCGTCAGCAATGACGAGAGGAAACGATAAAAAAATACTAAATTAAGGAGAAATTACAAGTTTTGTCTCATCATAACTTTATTTTGTTTTGATGCATTGTATGTATTGAATTTCGCTATTTCAGGACAGATCTGTCCCAAACTGCCCATATAAGAGGTTTGAAAGTATTCCCTCTTCAAAATTGAAATTAGTAGAACCGCTCTAAATCAAGAGAAATATCAATCCATCTCTAGTTCTCTACTTATCGTGATCTTTCAACAAAAATTTCTTTGAAACCCGTCAAAGTTTTGTAGATATCATAGATGACTAGCTAGATTCAAATTCATGAGTTGATTGGAGGATCACATGACTCCACATTCTTAGAAAAGAAAATGGTTTTTATTGTTACAATCTCTTTTAAAAAAATTATTATAATTAATGTTTACCCTAAGTTTTATTAATGAATCAGATTTTTATGACCTTGTATTTCAAATTTTTGGGCCTCTTACTTGTGGCACAAGAAATCCTTTCTCTTGGACTAACAAAAATACTTTCAATTCTCTTACACAAGTAATGCTAACAATACAGGTTGTATAAATATAAGATCTGGGGGGAACAAATTAAATCATAAAACTGAGAAACAAAGTAATAGAGACAAGAATTATAAAAATCGTTCCAAATCCACCGCTCGTCTATTTACCATTTCTATTCAAGAGTTTTGTTGATTTTATTTTAAAATAATTATCTACTATTCACTTTTAACAACACTTATAAACCGCTGCCTCAGAATGAATATCATGTTCCGCTATTAACAAAACTTATATATTCTTTGTATGCTAATATTTGAAAGTTCTTATACCATGAATATAAGCATTTTTTTTCCGTACGACTGCATTTCATATGCTCTTGAAGACAACATTAATTTAATAGAATTCGATATTCGTAACAAGCTTATTCGGTAAATAGAAGGTGAATAAAGTTTCACTCTTTTTAAGTAAAATAAAATTTGTGGATTACCACAGGTTTGTCCAATTTCAAAACCTCCCGAGACAACTTTGACGAGACTTTAAAGTTGGTCGGATCGAATTCGGGGTCATTTTGGGTACAAATTACGAGAGCTCTTGTTATACTACACGGGGCTCTTCGTCTCCTAATTATAAAATTCGAATTCAAATACGAACATAACAACCGGGACTAGACACTCAACAGCACCTTCAAAGCTCTGGTCCTCCACAGAGTGTCCCAACGAAGAAGAAACAACCTGAAATCAGAGTCACAGAAATGTCGCACAACGAAGACGACATTGCTCCTATGGACGAAGATTGCGCGGTTAAAGTTGCCTCCGAACCGCTATTCCACCTCCGCGACCTCTACGCCGCAGTGAAGCTCGGCGACGTCCATGCCCTCCATCGCGCTCTAGGTTTCACTTTCCTCTTCTCCTCCACCTCCATTTTGTTCTGTTGAGTCTTACATCGGTTATTGTTACTGTCACATAGTGAAGCCTAAACCCTAATGTTTTGATTGTTACGGACTGTTTTTTGTGTGCGCCTTTGGTATGTGCTCAGCGATGGTCAGTTTCTTGATTTGGTTGCTTTTACAGGCTCCATTTTCGTTTCCTGTGCTAGTTTTGGTGTTATTGATGATCGATTAGGAGATAAGTTTTATGCTAGATTACTGATCTGAAGGTTATTTTTATGGCATATATGTACTCATGTTTTGCATGTTGATTAGTGAACTTAGGAGATACAGTTTGATTTCAGTTGATTGCTTGTGGTTATCGAGTTTCTAACCTCTAAACATGCAAGTGAGAAGGTTTTGGCACTGTGTATGTTATTTTTATCTAAGTTTCTGATTGTATTTTGGCCTGCAATTATTTGAGATGGAGAGTGGGAACTTGGAACCGAGTGTTACTGTTAGCTCTTTCTATACGCGGGATGGAGGTTTTACCAATTGAACTTGAGCAAAATTTATGAAATCGAATTAGAGAGCAATTTATGTTGTTGTTTTTTTCTTTACTTAAATGGTGGTTCTTTCTACTAATTTTTTCTTTTGTCTGGATAAATACAGATAGGTTGTACGATGATAGCATTAACGTATCAATAAAAGATGGAGACACAGCTCTGCATCTTGCCTGTTTCTTTGGCCATTTTCCTTGTGTTGAGTTTATTTGTCTCCTGATATCCTTTGTTGCTGATTCATCATTGTTATATTGTTAATGTCACTGACATTATTATCTCTTCTTAGCTACTCCTGGACAAAGGAGCTGATTTGATGGCTATGGATGATGATTGGGCAATTCCGTGCATGAGGCTTGTACACATGGTAATCTGGTTGCCTCTGTCTATCATTCTGATATATCAATACAGCTGCATTTTAGATTTTTCCACTTTCATGCCAATTCCTATTGCAGGGTCTATTAAGATAGTTCAACTTCTATTCGACACTGCTCTTGCTAAAAGCACAGAATGCTTTATGAAGATGATGGAATCAGTTGATGCAAAAGGCGATACTGTGAGTAAATCACAACCATATGTTAAATCCTAATAGTATTTTGTCTAGAAAAGAAAAAAAAAAACATTGCATCATTATCAAATCTTTTTTTTTTTTTTTTCTTTTTCCCCAAGGGGTCAGGCTGTGAAGTGCCCCCCTGCCATCTAATCCTCGGGTTGGGGTTTGTGTGACCATGTAGGAGCTTGATTTACCTTTGGGTTTGTTTTTCTTGACTGTTATGCTAAAATTACTTTTGCAGCCTCTTCACCACGCTGCAAGATGCAAACATGTTGATATTGTTAGGTTACTGTTGTCACTTGGGGCTTCTCCTGAAAAGGCAAACTTGAGCGGAAAGGTTAGTATCTCGAAGGATCTTGTGTCTTTTTGTTCTTTCGTCTTCTCTGCATTTCTAATGAAAAATAGTTCGGCTGGTACCAAGTGAGGTAGCTGAGGATAACACTGAAACTAAGAGGATTTTAGAAGATGCATCTAAAGCGTAAGTGTGATTATAACTTATTTAGTACCGTAGTAATATTTAGGGTAATTGATAGTTGAGTTCAATATTAATTATTGTCAAGTACATCTGTCTTAATTAATAGTTGAATATCTTCATCCTAATTTTCTAGCTCATTTTCAACTTTTGAAACGGGCGTGAATGTCGAATCTAGATTGTAAATTGAAATCCAAGCATAATTGTAAATTGTCATATGTGAGCGGCTTTTCTTTTTTTTACTTCTTATCTGATGTTTGTTGTTAGTACAAACATTTGGTTACTGTTATGCCATTCTACAAATTTCATGGCCTATGCTAAAAGGGTGTATGTGATGACAGTTTTCATCTATCCTCCGTGAAGCCATTAGCAGCAGAAGATCCAATTCAGTTGTCAACCAATGTAAGCTTTCTTTTGACATGTTAATTTTTTCACCTGATCTTGGTTCAATCAGTAACTATCACTTCATTTGTATACTAGATGTCTAGCTCTGGATCTAAAAATAAAAGACGCTGTGCTTTTTCTAACCAAACACCTGGATCATCAGAAACTCCTCCAATGATGAATATTTCAAGTAGTGATGATGCTGAAGATAGTAAAAGTATGTGCAAGGAATCACTGCCTTCATTTGATACACGAGATGATCCGAGAGAGCAACGCGTATACATTGAAGGCAAAAAGAGGGCAAAATACTGGGTATGCTTTAAGGAGTATGTCACTCCTACTGGTCAACGCAGGGCTGAATGCAAATTCTGTGGGAAAACTTATGCTTCAGACTCTGTTATTAATGGGACTAAAAATTTGAAGAATCATGCATTAAGGTGTCCGAAAAATCTGGATAAAGAGTATAAAAGGGAAACAGAGTAAAATAGTTTTGGAAACTCCTGAAGAGAAACAAATAAATGCTAAATTAAGAAAAGTTCGAGATTCATTGATACTTATGATCATAGTTGATGGGTTGCCTTATACATTTGTTGATAATCCCGGTTTTAGGGAGTATGTGTCTTTCCTTTTGCCTCAATTTCGCATGCCTTCACGTATGTCTGTTGCTCGTGATTGCTATAAACTTTATTTGAAGAAGAGAACAGATTTGAAGGAACTACTTGGGAGTTCATGCCAAAGGGTCTCTCTGACAACTGAGATGTGGACATCTCCTCAAGAACTCAACCACGTGTGTTACAGCCCACTTCATAGACAAAAATTGGAAATTGCCTAAAATGATTTTGAATTTTGGTCTAATATCCTGTCATAAGGTTGTGTCTATTGGTAAGGCTATTAAGGAGTGTTTGTTCGCTTGGGGTTTGATCGATAAATTATTCACTGTTACTATTGTTGATTCTAGCTCTAATGAAGTCACTTGTGGTCATTTGAGAAAGGTGATTCAAAGTAAGGGTTGCATAAGTGATGGGAGCTATTTACACGTGAGATGCATTGCCCAAATCATCAACCGTGTTATGTGGGATCTCGTAAATGAATATGCGCAATCGATGGAGAGAGTTCGAAGTGCAGTTAGATTTGTTAAGTTATCTCCCAATAAACTCCACGAGTTTGAAGAACTTGTGGAGATGTTGAAAATAGAGAGCAAACCATCATTTTATCTTGATGTGCCCACGAGATGGAACTCTACATACATAATGTTGAACAGAGCTTTGAAATTTCAGCGTGTTTTTGAGAGGCTTGAGCTTCATAAAGAGTCGGATCTTCTTGAACCTGACCATGTAGGGGCTCCCCTTGAGGATGATTGGAAAAAAGTGAGCAAACTAGTAGTTTTTATGGAGAAGTTTCAGGAATTAATCACTCGTGTTTCTGGTCCCTTAGGTGTGACAAGCAACTCATCTTGTTATTACATTTTTGAGGCTCTTGATTCCATGAATCAGTGGATAAAAAATGAGGATGTGGAGTTCAAATTAATGGCTTGTAAAGTGAAAGAAAAGTACGATGAGTATTGGGGTAATGCGGAAAGTATGAATATGCTGATTTACATAGCTGGTATTCTTGATCCGACAATGAAGGTGGCTTGTGTGTCAATAGCTCTTTGCTGCTTGTATGGGGAGGTAAGAGGTGAGATGATCCTCGGCAAAGTGAAGCAACTTTTGAATGAATTGTTTGAAGAGTATAAGGGCATGTATGTTCCTTTGGCTTCTCAAAGTGAGCAGAAAGAGTCAACACCAAGTAGTACACCTGATCATGGCGATGGTGGAAAGGTGAGCTTTATGCAGACTCTCCGGGATAAATTTAAGGCGACGAGGAGGAAAGCTTATGATGAGCTTGTGGATACGGAGCTTGATCGCTATTTGAGTGAACCGACTGAAGATGATTGTGATGTACTAATGTGGTGGCGGCTTAATGGATATAGATTTCGTGTGCTATCACACTTGGCACGTGATGTGCTAGCTATACCTGTATCCACAGCTGATTTAGAGTCTGCATTCAGTAATGAAGGACGTTGTTTGGACCTATTTAAGAGCTATTTGACTCCTAAGGTAATGTACTAATGCACTTTCTTTTCTATTACCTCTTTATGGTATCTTTTCTGTGATCTATCTTAATGTTAATTGATGTTTTTTTTTAAGATGCTGCGAACTATGATATGTGGCCAAGATTGGTTTCGGAAATCACCACGCCAATTCAGTATAGAGGAAGAACTTGAAGATTTAGAAGATTTCGAAGAACTGGAGAAAGTATTGCTCATTAACTTGTTTCTTGCTAATTTGTGATTCAATCATGAACATTATTGCTCATTTTGTCTGTTTTTCTTTGTATTCATATGACTCAAATTCACAGGTCTTCAAAAAATTGAAGTAGATGATCATACAATCTAAACGATGCATTGGATTGACGGTATGATTGTTTATCAAATATTTCAAGTTTCGCTTAATACAAGTTCATCTGTTCATAATTTTCTTCATTTTTTTCTGGGTTTTGTAGATTTAGCACGCGACGATGATGTGAAAGTTAAGGAGAATAGGAGATCTTACAAGTTTGAAATGACCAATTTGCATAGTTGATGAGTTTTTGTTGTTACTTTTGAATCGGGTTGTGTTGTTTTTGGATGACTGTAGGAAAAATCCTTCCCGCGTTATTTTGTTAGTATTGTAGCTTGTTCAACAGTTGTGACAATGACCACACTACAGAAACAACTACAGTGGTTTGGAGTGGAGTGGCTCACTCTCATTTGACATTTCACTTGTTTTTGGCTCTATACAGTTATGAGAAGTTGCATCAGTTTGTCTCTGAAGTCCAAGTGTAGCTTCTGTTCTTGTTTTACTTTCTGTGTCTCTGGTGGTTGTGAATTGTAGTTTCTTGCAGAACCTGAGGAATTGGAATGTCTTGTTAGCTATGAAGATAGTTTACTTGTAGTCTTTGTAAGTTTCCAACAATTACCCATAAAAGAGTCTCTACTTGTCTCTAACTCGTGCGGAGCTGGCAATTTGAATTTGAACTATCGAGAATTTGAAATTCAATCTGACTCAAATCATTCTTCCTCTTTAGGTTTCCATGTAATTATGCAAAAAAACAAAATGGTTCTAAAGATAATAACAGAGCCAACAATTTGAATCCAAATCGGTGGACATCTGAAATCTAATTAGTGAAAAATCCAATCCAATCTTGTCATTTTCGGATTGGATTGGACAAATCCGGTCATTTTAGTATAAAATAACCGGATTTGTCAATCAGAAAAAATCCGATCTAATCCGACCTATTGCCACCTCTAGATATTAACACAGTGAAGAAAAAAAAAACTGCATTATATTTGGGTAAATTACATGAGACCTTGTGGTTGGTGAAATGGGGAGGCCAGCATGAAATGCCACAAATTTACACAAACTCTTACATGTTATATTGCAATGCCAATATTCTGGAAATGAGAGTACAAACAACCAATGAAGCAAAGATGACAACACCACCACCAGAAAGAAGGAAAGAAATCAATTTACATATACATGAATCTTAATGAGTTCCTTACAGTAAAGCTCGGAGACCGTCTTCGCTTGCGATCGCCGAGACTTCTTGCCGGTTCAAGAACAGCAACCTGAACTAGGAGGTTGTTCTTGTTTCTGCTTTAGTATGTTTCTTTTTATTACTGTTGACCCTTCTTGCAGAAGACTAGGAACCTCCATTATCTGTAACATTAATCGAATCTGGTTAGAAACAGAACACAAATCTAAAATTGGATTGAATCGTAACTAAAGTAGCGCAAGTAAAAGAGTTTTTGTTTAGAAATGGGAATGGGAACGAGGTTGTCATTCTTTGTGTTTGGATCATCATTTAAGAGCAAAGAGTCTCAGCCAAAGAGTTATGGGCTGAGACTCGGCCAAGACACCAAGCAAATGGATCCGGGCGGGAGCTCTGGACCTACAAATCACTGAGGTGGGCATCTCCACATTGGTTAGGCTGAGTCTCAGCCTATAACGCTTCGACTAAGCTCTTTTTCCTCTGACTTTTTGGTCAAGGAAGTGACATAGGAATGAGAATCACATCTCCATTTCCATTCCAAAACTTATACTAATCCAAACGCCACCTAAAAGGGTAAAGATTTTCGGAAAAATACAGCGATCGCAACTGGATTTCACAGGATAAGTCCATTTTTTGTATTTTCATGTTCATTTCTTGGTTCAGTATAAAACCTAAGCTTGGCACAAAGTGCCAAACATTTGGCTAATAAGCTTGAAAGCTGAGAAGTTGCTGACCCCTTCCCATAAATGTCTTTCAAGGTCAACTCTATATTATCACACATTTGTAATTTCATTTGGATTGGAAATTGTTCAGTAATGAAAATGAGATTCGCGTTTTTCATATTTGAATCAAAACATTAATCCAAATGATATCTAAGATTATTCCAAGCTTTGATTAAGATGGAACGTAGTGACGATTGCTTATCAAAAAAATAAAAAATGATGGAACATAGTGATCAGTTGATCACAATCAAGGTGATGGTGTTTCTTGAGTTTCATATTTTGTCTTATGACATGGAACATACCTTCAATGCGAGTTCTTCAAAGCATTGTTCCACATTTTCTCTAGTTTTTGCACTACATTCAAGAAACAAACAACCGTGTTCTTTAGCAAGATCCAGTCCCTCTTCTCTCGTTACGGCCCTCTCAGATTCCTGAAACCATGCACATATTAGATTTTAGTTAACACAAACGCAGATATCTAAGAGAAAGCACCTCAAAACTTATGGCACATGTATCAAAAGCATGCGAAGAATAAGAGCGGACTATATATGCCACATTTTATCTTCCGAGAAGCCAATAGTAGTAAGGTGTTTTTCATGTACATTTCAGTTAGGATCAAGCACGTTCTCGGAACATGTGTAGGATTATGTAGTTGTAACTTCATTTTCCGGGTTCAAACCTTGAAACACGTGAAAGAGATGAACGAGCAACTTACTCTATCAACTTTATTTCCAACGAGCATCTTTACACAGTCTTGGTTTGTGGAGTAGAGTTCAACCTCTTTAGACCATACATCTGATAAGTTTGTGAAGGTCTCTCTCTTCGTCACATCATAAACTATAAAAGAGCCAACAAAATTAGTTTTAAGTAACATAAAATTATACAAAAGATTCCTACATCATGTAGTAATCGAGTCGTAAATGATAATCAAAGGGACAAGAGAACATATGTTTTCCCACGGCCAACAATATAATTCTTTCGATAGTCAATTCTGCAATCTCCAAGTCTCAAACTCAAGACCTTACTTAAAGAAGCCAAGCTCTTAAACCACTTGTCTTGTTAGGCATTGGTCAAAGGCCAACAATGGAAGGCATTAATAAAAAGTATCCGAAGAATGTCACGAGATCAAAACTTTGATAGCATACCGAGAATGATTCCTTGAGCACCTCTATAGTAAGAGCTCGTTAATGTTCTGAATCTCTCCTGTCCAGCTGCAGCATGAGTTTTGTTTTCAAAAAATCAGTATAACAACTCATCAGTATTGCTTCACAATTTAAAGATCATCATACAAAAAATCTTAAGCAGCTCCTAATTTATCTAAAAAGGAAAGAGACAAGACTACATTTTACTCAAAGACATATGGGTCTTTGTTCACAAAGTTTTACCGAAATGCATTGAAGAATCTGATGCTGCTAAAAATCAGAAAGATGACGGCAAAACCTTAGAATCAATGCTAGTGGTGCACCATACAGAATCATGTCTCATGATGCTACATAAAAAGATGGC
>JAYMTA010002575.1:0-16203 GCA_036897625.1 Pelargonium cotyledonis | reverse complement strand
TTTTGGTTTTTGAATTGGAAATTGTTCATTAGAACAAAAAGTGTAGATAATTTGATTTTATAGAAGTGTTAAAAAATCGGGATCGTTTGGACTTTGTTTAGACCCTCAATTGATAGAAAATGACGCGAAACGTCGATTTATTTGGACCGATTCCCGTCCGATGGAGTTGAAATTTCTTACTTGTGATCTAGTTACTATTGTGAACATATCCAACGATTTGGAAAATATCTATTTCGAGTTAAATTATTGGGTACACAATGTAAACTACTAAAAAATAAAAATTGATATTTTTTTTAACTAAGTATTACTAAGTAGGGTTGTAGAGAGAACTAATGCTTTGGGTTTTCAATTGACAATTGTCCATTAGAACAAAAAGTGTAGATAATTAGATTTTATAGATGTATTGAAAAATCGGGGTCGTTTAGACTTTGTTTAGACCCTCATTGATAGAAAAACAATGTAGAATGTTTGTTTAATTTGGTTTAGATTTACACCGATTCACGTGCGATGGATTTGAAATTTCTCACGTGTGATCTAAATAATGTTGTGGATATATCCAACGGATAGGAAAAGATCAATTACGAGTGAAAGTATCGGGTAAACCATGTCCACCCCCAAAAAAAATAAAATGATAATTTTTTTTACTAAGTATTAGTAAGTAGGGTTGTACAGAGAACTAATATTTTGAATTTTGAATTGGCAACTATTCATTAGAGTAAAAAGTGTGGGGATATTGATTTCATAGATTTTTTAAAAAATCGGGGTCGTTAAGACTTTGTTTAGACCCTCGATTGATAGAATAATGACATAGAAGGTCGGTTTAATTTGGTCTAAATTTGGACCGATTTGCGTCCGATGGAGTTGAAATTTTTTCCGTGTGATCTAATTGTTGTTGTGGACATATCCAAAGGATTGGGAAAGATCAATTTCGAGTGAAAGCATCGAGTACACAATGTCCACTGCTAAAAAAGAAAAATTGATAATTTTTATACCAAGTATTGGTAAGTATGGTTGTAGAGAGAACTAATGTAGTAATGCTTTGGGTTAGGAATTGACAATAATTCATTAGAAAAAAAAGTGTAGATAATTCGATTTTATAGATGTGTTAAAAAATCGGGGTCGTTTCGACTTTGTTTAGACCTTCGATTGATAGAAAAACGAAGTGGAACGTCGGTTTAATTTGGTCTAGATTTGGACTGATTCACGTCTGATGGAGTTGAACTTTCTCACAAGTGATCTAATTGTTGTTGTGGACATATTCAACGGATCGGAAAAGATCAATTTCCAGTGAAAGTATCGGGTACACATTGTCCACTACTAAAAAATAAAAATTGATAATTTTTTTACTAAATATTAGTAAGTAGGGTTGTAAAGAGAACTAATGTTTTGAATTTTGAAGTGGCAATTATCCATTAGAGCAAAAAGTGTAGGTAATTTGATTTCATAGATTTTTTTAAAAAAAATAGGGGTCGCTAACACTTTGTTTAGACACTCAATTGATAAAAAAACGACGTGGACCGTCGGTTTAATTTGGTCTAGATTTAGACCGAATGGCATCCGATGGAGTTGAAATTTTTCACGTGTGATCTAATTATTGTTGTGGACATATCCAACAAATCGAGAATGATCAGAGTGAAAGCATCGAGTACACAATGTCCAATACTAAAAAAGAAAAATTGATAATTTTTATACTAAGTATTAGTAAGTATGCTAGTAGAGAGAACTAATGCAGTAATGCTTTGGGTTTTGAATTGACAATTGTCTATTAGAACAAAAAGTGTAGATAATTTGATTTTATAGAGGTGTTGAAAAATCGGGGTCGTTTCGACTTTGATTAGACCATCGATTGATAAAAAAACAACGTAGAACGATGGTTTAATTTGATTTAGATTTGGACCGAGTCACGTCTGATGGATTTGAAATTTCTCATGTGTGATCTAATTATTGTTGTGGACATATCCAACAGATTGGAATAGATCAATTTCGAGTGAAAGTATAGGGTACACAATGTGTTAAAAAATCATGTGTGATCTAATTGTTGTTGTGGAAATATCCAACGGATTGGAAAATGTCAATTTTGAGTGAAAGTTTCAGGTACACAATGTCTACTACTAAAAAAAAAGTATTAGTAAGTAGGGTTGTAGAGAGAACTAATACTTTGGGTTTTCAATTGGCAATTGTCCATTAGAACAAAAAGTGTAGATAATTTGATTTTATAGATGTGTTGAAAAATCGGGGTTGTTTCGACTTTGTTTGGACCATCGATTGATAGAAAAACGACGAGGAACGTCTGTTTAATTTGGTCTAGATTTGGATCGAGTCACGTCTTATGGAGTTGAAATTTCTCACATATAATCTAACTATTGTTGTGGGCATATCCAACGGATTGGAATATATCAATTTCGAGTGAAAGTATCGGGTAAACAATGTCCACTAATAAAATATAAAAATTGATATTTTTTTTACTAAGAATTAGAGTGTAGTGTTGTAGAGAGGACTAATGATTCGGGTTTTGAATTGGAAATTGTCCATTGGAATAAAAATGGTAGATAATTTGATTTTATAGATGTGTTAAAAAATCGGGGTCCTTTCGACTTTGTTTAGACCCTCGATTGGTAGAAAAATGATGGGATAGTCGGTTTTATTTGGTACAGATTCAGACCAATTCACGTTCGATGGATTTGAAATTTCTCACGTGTGATATAATTATTGTTGTGAACATATCCAATGGATTGGAATAGATCAATTTCGAGTGAAAGTATCGGGTAATTAATGTCCACTACTAAAAAATAAAAATTCATATTATTTTTACTAAGTATTAGTAATTAGGGTTGTAGGGAGAACTAATGTTTTGATGTTTGAATTGACAATTGTCCATTAGAACAAAAAGTGAAGGGAATTTGATTTCATAAATTTTTTAAAAAATCAGGGTTATTTAGACATTGTTTAGACCCTCGATTGATATAGAAACGATGTGAAACGTCGGTTTAATTTGGTTTAGATTTGGACCGATTCACGTTCGATGTAGTTTAAATTTTTCACATGTGATATAATTATTGTTGTGGGCATATCCAACGGATTAGAAAATATCAATTTTGAGTGAAAGTATCGGGTACACAATGTCCACTACTAAAAATTAAAAATTGATAATTTTTTTACTAAGTATTAGTAAGCAGGTTTGTAGTGAGAATTAATGCTTTGCATTTTGAATTGAAAATTGTCCATTAGAACAAAAAGCGTAGATAATTTGATTTTATAGTTGTGACAAAAAATCGGGGTTGTTTTGACTTTGTTTAGACTTTCGATTGATAGAAAAACAACGTGGAACGTCGGTTTAATTTGGTCTAGATTTGGACCGATTCACGTCCGATGAAGTTGAAATTTCTCACAAGTGATCTAATTATTGTTGTGGACATATCCAATGGATCAGAAAAGATCAATTTTGAGTGAAAGTATCGGGTACACAATGTCCACTACTAAAAAATTAAAATTAAATTTTTTTTACTAAGTATTAGTAAATAGGATTGCAAAGAGAACTAATACTTTCGGTTTTGAATTGACAATTGTCCATTAGAACAAAAACTGTAAATAATTTGATTTCATATATTTTTTAAAAAATCGGGTTGTTAAGACTTTGTTTAGACTCTCGATTGATAGAAAAATAACGTGGAAAGTCTGTTTAATTTGGTTTAGATTTGGACCGATTCACGTCTGATGGAGTTAAAATTTCTCACGTGTGTTTTAATTATTGTTGTGAACCTATCCAATAGACTGGAATAGGTCAATTTCAAGTGAAAGTATAGGGTAAGTAAATGTCCACTACTAAACAATAAAAATTGTTATTTTTTTTACTAAGTATTAGTCAGTAGGGTTGTAGAGAGAACTAATGTTTTAGGTTTTGAATTGAAAATTGTCCACTACAACAAAAAGTGTAGATAATTTGATTTTATAGTTGTGTTGAAAAATTGGGGTCCTTTTGACTTTGTTTAGACCCTCGATTGATAGAAAAACGACGTGGAACATCAGTTTAATTTTGTCTTGATTTAGACCGATTCACGTGTGATGGATTTGAAATTTCTCACGTGTGATCTAATTATTGTTGTGGACAAATCCAACGGATTGAAATAGATCAATTTCGAGTGAAAGTATCGGGTACACAATGTCCACTACTAAAAAATAAAAATTCATATTTTTTTAATAAGTATTAGAAAGTAGTGTTGTAGAGAGAACTAATGCTTTGGGTTTTGAATTGACAATTGTCCAGTAGAACAAAAAGTTTAGATAATTTGATTTTATAAATGTGTTAAAAAATTGAGGTCGTTTCGACTTTGTTTAAACCTTCGATTAATAGAAAAATGACGTGGAACGTCGTTTTAATTTGGTGTATATTTGGACCGATTCACATCTGATAGAGTTGAAATTTCTCACGTGTGATCTAATTGTTTTTTGCTGACACATCCAACGGATTGGAAAATATCAATTTCAAGTGAAAGTATCAGATACACAATGTCCACTAGTAAAAAAAAATTTGATAATTTTTTTACTAAGTATTAGTAAGTAGGTTTGTAGGGAGAACTAATGGTTTGGGTTTTGAATTGACAATTGTCCAATAGAACAAAAAGTGTAGATAATTTGATTTTATAGATGTGTTAAAAAATTGGGGTCGTTTCTACTTTGTTTAGACCCTCGATTGATAAAAAAACGACGTGAAATGTCGGTTTAATTTGGTCTAGATTTAAACCGATTCGCGTGCGATGGATTTGAAATTTCTCACGTGTGATCTAATTATTGTTGTGTACTTGTCCAACGGATTGGAATAGATCAATTTCAAGTGAAAGTATTTGGTACACAAAGTCCACTACTAAAAAATAAAAATTCATATTTTTTTTTATTAAGTATCAGTAACTAGGGTTGTAGAGAGAACTAATACTTTGGGTTTTGAATTGAAAATTGTCCATTAGAATAAAATGTGTAGATACTTTCATTTTATAGATGTGTTAAAAAATCGGGGTCGTTTCGACTTTGTTTAGACCATCGATTGATAGAAAAATGACGTGGAACGTCGATTTAATTGGGGCTAGATTTTGACTGATATGTCCGATAGAGTTGAAATTTCTCACGTGTGATCTAATTATTGTTGTGGACATATCGAACAGATTGGAATAGATCAAATTCGAGTGAAAGCATCGAGTACACACTGTCCACTACTAAAAAAGAAAATTTGATAATTTTTATACCAAGTATTAGTAAGTAGGGTTGTAGAGAGATTTAATGCAGTAATGCTTTAGGTTTTGAATTGACAATTGTCCGTTAGAACAAAAAGTGTAGATAATTTGATTTTAAAGATGTGTTAAAAAATCGAGGTCGTTTGGACTTTGTTTAGACCCTCGATTGATAAGAAAAACGACATGGAATGTCGGTTTAATTTTGTCTAGATTTAGACCAATTCACGTCCGATGGATTTGAAATTTCTCACGTGTGATCTTATTATTGTTGTGGAAATACCCAACGATTTAGAATAGATCAATTTCGAGTGAAAGTATAGGTACACAATTTCCACTACTAAAAAATAAAAATTGATATATTTTTTTTACTAAGTATTAGTAAATAGTTTTGTAGAGAGGACTAATACTTTAGGTTTTGTATTGGAAATTCTCCATTAGAATAAAAAGTGTAGATAATTTGATTTTATAGATGTGTTAAAAAATTGGGGTCGTTTCGACTTTGTTTAGACCATCGATTGATAGAAAAACGACGTGTAACGTCGTTTTAATTTGGTCTAAATTTGGACCGATTCACGTCCGATGGTTTGTAATTTCTCATGTGTGATCTATTTGTTTTTTACGGACATATCCAAATGATCGGAATAGAAAATTTATGAATCAAAGTAGCGGTTAGACATTGTGCAATACTACTCGAAACAATTGATTTTCGGCTAATGATTTTGGGTTTGCAAATAGAATTGGGCTTATCATTTTGGGCTTCATAAGAATGAATTATAAATCATTTTGGGTTAGTTATGTTTGTTGGCTAATGATTTGGGCTAACAATCAAGAAATCAAAATAGCAAAAAGCCCATAAAATATTATTGAAAAATAGAATTATTTTGTTGTGAATGTAAATTGAACACATGACTTGGTCTTCTATATCACTAACACTCTACCACTATGCAACCTATCATTTTCGTATCTTTAGTTCAATTCGTTTTATAAATAAATTCGTCTATTATATATACTATTCTGAATCTATAATGAACAAAATGTTAAATTGGTGTAATGGTTAAAGGTGGTATACTTTAACCTATAGGTTTGGAGTTCAAGTCTTTTTTTTTTGTCTTTTACATTACAAATTTTTTGTCCAACACGAAATACATTATTGACAACAAAATGATAAGTTAGTGTTGTTGACACACTGTTAAAGAGACTAAAACAATCCACATTTGCCATTGGTTTGAATCTTATATCCACTAAAATATCTTGTTTGGAATCTTTTCTCTAGCAATTTATTTTTTTCTTTTATTTATGTCATTTATATTACAAATTTTTATCCAACACAAAAAAATATTGAGACAACAAAATATTTCAAAATGTTTCAAGTGTTATTTGTTTTGCCAATACCTCATATTTTATTGACAACATCAATTCTAAAATATTACAAATGTTATCAAGTTTAAGGGTTTTAATTCATTTTACCCTTTGCAAGTCATTTTCTTGCAACAACATTACAAATGTTAGTATCGTTTATACAAACATGTTATAGCAAGTCAATTTCTCGTAACAACATTACAAATATTTGCATCGTTTATACAAACATGTCACAATAGTCTAAACATTTCCAACATTTCAACAACAACATTGTTTGGGTGTTGGTCATATTGTGTTCACTGACCACATCATAAAATATTACTGCCATCACTTTCTAATACATATGATACAAATGAATATTATTACTAACAACATTTAATTCTATTGTCATCATTTAAATATAACTGTTGCAAGTTGCATGTATTAGTTACACTAAAGTACAATATTAGAAACAATAGTAATAAAGTGTATGGAATAACATACTATTCGCAACAATGTTAAAAATTTGCATTGCCAATGCAAAGTCATCATCGTTTATTACCAACAACTGGTTGCAACATTTACTTTTTTGTGGTGATAATGGGGATCAAAACTGATAGTGATGGTCTTTTGCAATTCATTTTCAACTCCTTTAAGTTGGCATTGTTCTTCACTGGAGGTCATCACCTCCTGCAGCATTCTCCTCCTTTAAGGAGCTAAAACACTGTTTTGCTCCTTAAAGAAGCAAAATCCAAAAATTTGTCAAACAACCTACTACCTATGTGGCAGTCTTGTCCTTTAAGTCATGCCTACATGGCACCTCCTTTTAGGAGGTAGGAGGGTAAACAAACAAGCACTTACTATTCTCCATTGAAACAATTTAGCTCATGCATTAAACACCTCCTTTAAGGAGACAAAACATTGTTTTGCTCCTTTAAGGAGCAAAATCCATGAATTCACCAAACACACTACATCCTTAGTGTTTATTTGTTTACTCTATATCTGACTTAGCGTCAGGTGCCACCTAAGATTTTATGTAAGTCATTTTTGTCCAAGTATGATACTATTGTTTGGAAAAGTTAGCCAAATTCCAACTTACAGGAGTTGGAATAGTTCTTTTCACAAGTAGAGTTCCAGTAGATTGCAAAAACCTACTGGACAAAAATTGGTTCAGTAGTGAACTATTATATCAGTAGAAATTGGTTAAGTTCCAAAATTCCCTTGAATACAAGAGAGAGGGTATAGAGAAATGAGTCTCAACGACTCTTTTTTAACTCAAATAATGAAACAACAGTTATACATTCTGAAGTTTTTTTAAAAAAATTGAACCAAAATCCACAAAAAGTAAAATATAAAACAAATCGAATTTACAACTCAAACATTCCCAAATTAGTCTACAAATAACTAAACAATAATCCTAATGAATGTACAAAATCAATACCTAAAATAAGAAAACCCTAAAACTAAACCAAGATGTTGAGGCTGTGGAGGTTCACTAATAATCAGAGATGAACGACGGGCAGAGATGGATGGAGGAGACGTCAGAGCTGTTGGACTAGCTCGCTAGCTCACTCTCTTCTTCTCCATGGTGGATCTGGACGGAGGAGGTGGACTGGCTCACTAATGGATCTGGACTGGCTCGCCCGCGGAGGCAGTGGTGGATCCGAGTGGGTAGTGGAGGATTCGAGCGGGAAGGGAAGGCGGAGGTGGTCGCCGGCGGGCGAAGGCTGCGACTAAGAGGGATATGAGAGGAGAGAGTTTCATGAGAGAGAGAAAGAGAGAGAGAGAGAGAGAGAGAGAGAGAGAGAGAGAGAGGTTTTTGGTGAAATGAGAGTGAGAGGAGAGAAAGAGATCTTTTATAGTCATCGTTTTAGTTGGTAACTTAGGTTAGTTTAACTTTGGTTAGTTATATAATGTATTTTTATTTTTATTTTCAATAACATCTAATATGGTTAAATGTTGTTTACAAATGGTTAATCATATCGTTTTTGTTAATTTTGAATTAAATTATTGCATTTCTTCCATTTTTGTCATTCAATTTTTATTAAAATATGTCATTACTAATATCATGGCAATTTAGTAATTTGCACTTTCTAATTGTCTTACCAAATTTTTTTACCAAACTAAACACCCAACTTACCATGACTTTCAATTGCCATTTACCAAACATAACTGACTTAATGGAGCACTAACTTTCAGCTCCTTACAGTTTTCATCACCTACTTACCAAAACTTATCGTGAATTACCGACATGATCTAGAGAAAAGAAACAAGGCCTAAGTGGCATGCTGCTCCTTTAAGTCAATCTCATGTGGCACCTCTTTTAAGGAGACAATAGAGTAAACAAACAAGCACTTAGTGAAGAGAGAAATGGCATATAGTTGGTTAAAGAAAATAGAAGATGGTAATTGATGATACCCAAAAAATCATAAGGCTTAGAGCAACTCATAATGCAGCATGTGGCACGTCTAAAAAAGACGAAGAAGTGGTCAATCGGTCTTAATTTGCCGAAATGGTCTAAAATTCAACTCCTCCAAATATACTCAACCCTATACTGATATTGAAGAGAAACATGCAAGGAGAACAATGGTTTAAATGGAAGTTAAATCGAACTACAAGCAAACCCAGAATGATCGAAAAAAAGGAAAAATATAAGGTGTGTCAGACTCGCGCACCCGCGCATGCGCACGTGGCACAAGCACGAGAGGCGTAGTGAGATTTGGACACGTGTCCCATTCTCCTTCTCCTTAGCACTTGTTTGGCTTACACATTTATTCCCTTCTTCTTTCTGTTTTGTCCTATGTGCCCTAACCAAACGGAACCTACCGCGAACCTTCACCATCAACCACCTCTCTTATTTCCATTTTCCTCACACAACATTCCTTATTATTCTTCACCAACCACACTTTTCCACCTCACCCACCTATCTCCAATCAAGAGACTACCTCCCCACTTTTCCTCTCTCTCTCTCTCTCTCTCTCTCTCTCTTTCTCTCTGAGACCACCTCCCCACTTTTCCTCTCCCTCCCTCTCTCTCTCTATCTCTCTTTCTCTCTCTTTCTCTCTCTCACTCTCTCTCCCTCCCTCCCTCCCTTCCCGGACTATCTCCATATCCCTGGAAGATGACACCACACCCAAACCCCCATCTCACACTCGGACCTCTTTCTTTGGTCGAACCTCCTCTCGCCACATTTTTGTCTCCAACCATATTTTGCCTCCAACCAAACCTCTCATGTATTTTCTATCTAATATGCCTATGAGACCAAACCAACCACTCTTTATCTCAAATATACTTTACATACATCAACTAGTTAGACATCCACCTCCGACCCGCCCATCCGCTGGCGTGCATCTGTCCATCTTTTGACATCTCTTTCAAAGCAAAGGCGTGTCTCCACCCATGAATGTCAACCCCCCTCCAAGCAAACGCCTTCTACCTACGGAGCAGACATCCATCTAATGGAGACCATCTTACCCACACCTGTTCACGCCTCCGATACAATCTAGAAGTACCCTAAGGGAGGTAAGCTTGAGTCCTAAAAATAGGACACTCAACCCACATAACAAGTTTAGTCATTTTATCATTTGAGCACTTTTTCCTTAGAACCTGAAACTCTCTCAAGTGTTCTTGAGTGTTCATCAAGTGTTCATATTAGTGTTCATGCATTCTTCATCATTTGAGTGAACCTTTTGATTCACATTTTCATTCTTAAAATCTATTTGTGTGGAGATCCCATTATCACGCCAGAGGTTGTTTTCCAGACACATATCTGGGACTCAACTTGACGGTGTGCTTCCCGTGCAGATACCATCTAGAGGCACCAACACCTACTAAAGGCACCAACCAAAAGTGGATACCAGCCATAGGTGAACACTAGGTAGAGGTGAACATTAGCATAAGTTAGATCTGAGCAAGGATTGGAGCATAAGTGACTTTGACCAAGAGTTGGACTAAAATTTAGTTAAGTGTAGAACCTTGACTAGAGGAGAAGAAAACCATACAACGTCTCATGGAGACTTGAATTAGATTTGAAAAAAAATAGTTTAATCAGTAGTGTTAGCAGACAGACTTGGAAGGAGTTGCGGAATGTTAAAACAACTTTTTAGAAGATGTTGAATCCTACTTTAGGAACCCTCTGATAGTTCCATATAAGATCCTCTCTATCACTACTCGCAAGTGTGTCCACACTCCTAAAACATCCTACAAGCTTTATGAACCTCATTGTAAACCCTTGAACACCTCATAAGACATTAATATTTCATAAACTCATAATAAGAGCTTAATATATCCACTCCACCTTATTCTTAAGCATGTTCTTGGACACTAGATCACCTACGTCATTGATCCATCACGCCATCTTAGGTTTTTAGCACATTTTTTTATTTGTATAATTTGAGATACACAACAAGGGGTAGCTCTCCACTCTAAACTCAAATAACTCATCTCATGCCGTCAACAAGGAAACTCGGGTCCGATACCTCAAAAGAAATCCGAAACGCTTAAGCCGCTTGGCCCGGAATTTTGCACACATTCTAAGTGAGGTACATATATTTAGTAGTCAGTAAGAACTCATAGTTATGCATAGGTAAGTACATGTGAAGGTCTACGCCACGTGATAGCTTCATAGACCTTACGTTTTTGCGCATTCTCGGGTAACACTACATCAAGGTACATTTGGGTTGTGCTATCATCACCACCTTGGCATGGTGACATCATTGCCAAATCAATGTGTCTCAGTTTTCATGTCGTTTTGATATTACCACGTAATCATCATGACATAATCATTTGGTGAGTAATGTAATCATTTGAGCTCATGACATAGATGTAACATCATGAAAATGCACTTGCTATTATATATCAATAACCAATTACAAAGTCATATCCCCAGTATCTTTAGATTGTTAATATAAATACCCATCAAACTATGAGGTTTATAAATAAATAAATATAAATAAAAAAATTCTATGATGTTTGGATCATTTTTTTACACGTTGAGATTCATTTGTTTTTTCATTCTCACATTCTTAGTCTTTTAAATCTCTCTCAATAAATTCTTTCTGGAATTCACATGGGCATATACCTCTGTATGCAATGGTAGATTGCTTACTCTACGCCTGAGGTGAAATTGATGACTAAATTCATGAGTTTTGCTTAATGGTGTACTACCTTGTGTTGTGCATGCCTTAGATATCAAAGCTAAAGTACTCACATGTGAAAGACAAGCCTTAATTTCTTTTAATAGGAAATTATTTTATGTATATTGCCTGGTTGCTTTAAATATATTTTCAAGAGTTCTTATCCTTTTTTTTTATCTCAACCGAAAACTATGTTAAGTGATTTGTATATGTGTTTTGTACGAATTTTTCCAGCTAAAATTACGTAATTAATTTAAATTTGTCTATTGTAATTAATTGTGTTAGATGGTAGATACAAATTTTACATAAAATTGTCAACATAAAATATTGATAACATACATAATATATCAATTAATTTGGTAACTCAATTTACGAGGATACGTACCATTATTGTGAGGTTTGGAAATAGTTATTTTGGTACATAATTTCGGCTAATGTTAAAAAAAATTAAAAAAATCATATTCCTAACTGAAAATTAATTACATGACGATAAATTTAGCTCTGCATTAAGACTCTTCATCATCAGTTATGTAATGCTACTGGTAATCAATTGCAGTTTGAGGGAACAAAACCCAATTTAGTGTTGACCAGGTCATATTCCCAGAGGTGGTGTTGTTGCATAATGTTACCGATGACTGAGTAGTCTTGCGATCTTGCAGGAACAAAGCCTATACACCTAATCCCGTCGAGAGGTTCACCCAGCTCAACGATGTAACTACTAACCAATGGATGAAACACAGCTCCATCACAAAAATGTATAGCCAATTTGGGCATTTGGGACTCGTCGTACGTCGTCGCATTGAAGCAGTACTCTAGAATGTTAGCTTCTACGGGTAGTGCAACTTGGGGGTATTTGGATAAGTGAGCTTGCAGCGCATCCATCACGGGGCTGTAAGCTGGCAAGCTAAGCATGGTGGAACTGGTTCCCGAGTCCACGATGGCTCCGCCATTTGCACTGAAGTCCCAAGTGGAGCGCGGGATGTCTAGCATTTTGCCTCCCACAGAGATGCCTTCTATGTTGACACCGTAGAAGATGTTGACAATGCCTAGAACAAGTTCTGTGTACTGCATTTTATTTCTGTTTTTCTCCACGACTTTGTTCGGTCCGAATAAGAGGTAGCTAGTGATGTTTTTTGGACTCAAATGATCCACCAAGCAAAAGGAGAATTTGCCGCCGACTTCTTTTGCAGCTTGCATAGCAAAAGAATAAGGGTGGAAGCCCATACCTAATATACCATCAGCTGAGTAAGTGGCACTCCCTTTGTAGGTCAAGCTGCAGCCCATCAACATCCGCAGTTTTTTCCCGTGCTGCCTGTGGCCTACTATCACCGTCTCATTGGCGAAGAACCCGAATGTGTTATCCCCTCCTGTGTATCTATAATTAGATTTGTTAGACAAAGATATATCTATATATCATGTGTTGTAACTTATAACCTATAACCTAACTAGTGTGTGTATAAGTTCCACTCTGCGGCAAAGCCAAACTTTGCAAACACGGTAGGCATAAAATTTAAGACAATATTAGTTAAAATTAGAGGCCATCACATCAATCTAATGATTGAAACCTTGACAACAAAGTTTAGGAGAGAATGCAACATTTTACAATATTGTCCACATCTATTTCAAATTGATAGGTCATTTATTTGAGTTAAAGGGTGGTAAGGTAGGCGGTTTCCTACTAAAACTTACTCCTAACTCTGCCACCGATTTCACCACTTATCAACCTCATTCTTATAATGAATGTTTTATTTTTCTATAAAAGTAAATACGTTACCATGTATATTTATGTGAACTTAATCAATTAAAAAAGGGATATGACTTACGAATGATCAAAGGCACAAGGGTCCTTGGGAGAAGGGCAACGGGGGAGGGAGAATAGGTCTAACAAGTCCTCCCTACATGTATGGGATGAACAAGGAATAGTCCTGAACGAGGATGATCGATAGGCCTTGAAGATCCTTTGTCCAGGGACATTATGGTGTCTCCGATACCCCTTCACAACATCATTAATTTCCACTGGCAACACGTTCTTATCCCTTCGATTAAGCTTGCATTTCACCCACGTCAAACAACTCCCGGTGTCTGCAATTAAAAATAACTTTTGCATGGGCGTGCCCAACTTGAGCTTCACCCCGTACTCGGCCGAACCAAAATCGGTGGCCGAGTGGATGGGGCAGCCAAGATCACCAGACAATTCTCGCTTTTTCAAATCTTTCCTATTGATCCTCTTGGTGCTCGGCGCCACCGGGGAATGTCGTGCTATGTCCTTGACTAGGAGCTCCTGAAGACGCTCAAAATGCGTTTTGGGTGCTTGAGCGAGAGAATGTCGATGGATTAACTCCAATCTCATTGAATTATCTTCATCTTCTTGATCGTGATCTTCGTCAGAGAATCTGTGAGGCAATGCTGATACAGCAACAGGGCCGTCATGGATGATGATTATGGACAATAAGATGATGATCAATAGGAGAGAAATATGCCTCCCCTTTTTCATAATGGCTCAATTAGGAACAAATAAAACTACAATAACATGATTTCACAATAACAATGGAACGAGATGACGGCCACAACAACGACTAGGGGAGAAAAGGAAAGGAAAGAGGAGGGACAAGTAAATATCCAGAAAATGAGGGCACTACAGTAGCTATTTTTAGATATTTGTGGATTGTATCCATCAAATGGCTTCTTTTGCTATGCTTCAACTTTTAGCAAGAGACACAAAAAACAGTGGTTGTGAAAAGTTTACACTAGAATAAATTAATTTGGTGTCCTTAATTATTTTCAAAAATAAAAACTGAAATAAATGAGCAAATTTCTCTTTCACATTTAGGGCTTGTTCGGGAACACCAAGCTCCCTCCTGCAACTTCCTATTGGATCAACCACGTAGGAAATAGAGGCATCTCACAAGAGAAATTTTGTTTGCCAAAAAAATATTAAATAATGGACCATTCACTCAAAAACTCCTGCACAACTCCTGTGGGATCTCATTTTTCACAGGAGCTCCGCCCTTACTGCAATCTCCTGTGGAGCTCCTTCTTTTGTTGAAATTCCATCACCACCCCTTGAACTATAACTCTGCATTTTATTTATTTGTAGCTCATTCTTAAAACTAAAACGAAGTGTATTATCAATAATGAAAAAAAGACCAGCATTTATCATGAGTTGAAAACAATGAATCGAAGAAGACGAAGAAGACAGTAAACAATTAAATTTGTTTTATGGTCGACCATATCTAGCTGATGGTCGACCATATGTTTTACTGCTTGAAGTTTGATGGTCGACCATATGGTCTACTACTTTTAGTTTGATGGTCGACCATAAGCATATGTTTCATGGTTGACCATAAGCATATGTTTGATGGTCGACCATATGGTCTAATACTTTTAGTTTGATAGTCGACCATATACATATGTTTGATGGTCGACCATATGGTCTATTGCTTGTAGTTTGATGGTCGACCATATGGTCTATTGCTTGTAGTTTGATGGTCGACCATATGTTTTAATTTATTCAGTTTTGGTGAATGTGTTTCAAATTCAAAATTGTGTTCTAATGTTTTTCAACTAATTAAAAAATATTTTATCAAATTCATAATATTTTATTATTTTTCCACTAAAGAGTATTTTGATCTTTACAACATTTCTATATACCTTTCAATTCATTTTTACCAAACAATCATCTTATCATAATACCTTTACAAACCTTTATTACCATCAAATTTTACCAAACAATACATCAAATGTCTACAGGTTCTTACATACCTTTTGCCTCCTTTTACTTCCTTTTGACCGATAGACCTTTTGAAGTTAGAGTTACCAAACAAGCACTAAGTGTATCATCCAACATTCCCCAAAGTTCACTTGGGCTATAGTTATAACTACTTTAGAAGAACCTGGTGACCAAATAGCATCATGTTTCTAAGAGATTTCTCATTTACAAATTTGTCGAATGCATAATGTAAAAACAAAGAAAATTGAGCATATGAGAATATCATGACTATAGCAAGATTAATTATAACTTTTACGAAGTACAATCACAAAAGAAAAACAGTATAGAAAATCACTGACTGCGTACGTACTTCAAACAAAATGGTACACCAAAACATGCACATATACTCCAAGAAGTCGGCCCTAATTAATATTGCACATTCAATATCATATTTTAGATTAGTTACATGACACAAGACATACTATTTTTTTTTTGACATAAACCAAACTATTTTATTATTATTGATTCAAATGTAACAACAGTAAAATCTCGGGAGGAGCCGAAAGTCCAACCCAATCAAATAAATCTAGAGAATTTTCTTAGTACCTAGCCAAAGTATCAACAACTTGGTTCGCAGATGATGAACGAAACCAAACCCTATTCTATCAAACTGACCCGATAAATGACATATATCTAAAACAATCAAATCGAAGGCAATGGAGTCATCCTCCTCCGATCTGTACTGCGCGCACTACAACTTGACTATCATGCTGAACCTTTAATATTATACATTTTT
>JAYMTA010002574.1:0-16205 GCA_036897625.1 Pelargonium cotyledonis | reverse complement strand
CAGTCCATTTCAAAGTAGAGGTACTAATTCGGTTCATTATTGATAGTACAGCTACCCCTGAGGTAATTAATTATTATATTTAAAACTTTTGTCTTGCATTGCCTGCAGATTCTTGGCAACTCTGGTTTAAAGATGGAAGTTGAGGTCCCAGTGGATTAAAGAATAATTGGACAATATTAAATGTTACAGTCAGTTGCCAAAGTTTGTGAAAGATTGGTTTTGGTGTTATTGCTTCTTGGGTTTGTGTACTCGTCGTAGTGTTAGCAATGGAGCATTCAGCGTTTTAGTCTCACACATAATTGAAACTTCCTTCGGAATTTGACTGAAGGTGGAGCTCTTGGATCAGGAGCTTACTCAAATGATGATTCCGTGTTCGCAAAATCACAGTGCCAATCAAGATGAGATCTGGCTTCTTGTATGTATCATCTTTCTAGTGCAAATGTTTACAGGAAATGCGAGTTATTTTAAAAGCATATGTTATTATAGTGAGCTACTAAAGCATTGCACAGATACGGACATCATGTAGCAAACTAGGCTAATTTCTCGGAAACGATTTGTTAGTTGCTAAACTTATCTATTGCCATAGTTCTCTCCTGTGTATATATATGTGTGCAAAATGAATTGGATGTTCTTTCTTTTTCAGGCACAAGCAATGTTTTGAGGACAAAGAAAAAAAAAAAAAAAATCTAAGCAAATTGTTTTAGTGATGGTTTTTTGGTCTAAATATAGTAATGTACAAACATAGATTTACTTGACCGAGACTGACTATTAATACACTGCAAGCATATATAGCAATTTACTATTTAGATTAAGTCCCACAAAAATAGAACACAGATATTGGACGACTCAAGTTGATTCCGGATTAAACCAAAAACATTTTGTATCAATTTCTTTGCAACATTGGTGGCCTTCCAAATTATTCCAAGCTAATCACATTTCACATAGCAACAACGAAATGTTGAAGAAGACATTGTCAACCTCTCGTCGGATTCGATTGTGGTATCTTCCTTGCAATTGAAGCAACTTCAAATCTCCATATTTCTTGCCATTCCCGCGAGGTAGGTTTTGCCATTTCATATGCTTTCGATTCTGTGAATCTCTGTGGTCTGAGGTTGGAAATAATTTCCATTTCCATCCATCTAGATTGCTATGGCGTCAGATCATGGTCATTTTGTTTCAGAGGTTGTTGACGACGACGTAGAGCTTCTGAAAGAAGCGCTTCGCTCCCAGCAACAACTTCTGCAAAAGGTGTATTTCGAGTTGGAAGAGGAGCGAGAGGCGTCGTCGAGCGCAGCTAGCGAGGCGATGCTGATGATTCTGCGTCTTCAAGCAGAGAAGGCTCAGGTGAAGATGGAGGCGAGCCAGTACGAGAGAGAGGTGGAGGAGAATCTGGATTTCGCCGAGGAGTCGATCGCTATGTACGAAGACCTAATGTACCAAAAAGAGAAGGAGATTGCGTACCTGGACTTCCAGATCCAGACCTATACCTCCAAGCTCGAATCCATGGGCTGCACCGAATTGAACATCCCCGAACACCAAATCGTCCCAGCCGAGACTCACAAAACCACCACCGCTCTCACCATAATCCCGCCGCAACTGCCATTGATAGTCCCGAAGAAGACAAGCGCGACCGCGATTATCGAAAAAGAGAGGCCGGCGATTCCGTTGCCGAAAGTGTTCTTGAAGAAAGCGGCGGGGACTTCGAAAGGCGATCACGACCTAAACGCGTATTGGGAGCGGATCCGGAAGCTCGACGAGCAAGTGAAGTCCTTCTCCGACCGGAAAGTGTCACGCAGACGACGGAGCTCTACGAATTTCAGAAACCGGTTGAGATCGTCGTCGGTGCCGCCGCCGGAATTTGACGACTCGTGCAGCTGCAGCGTGGCCGGCGACAACCCTGAGGAAGTAGACGGCGTGGCGACGAGGTTGGATCAGGTGAACAAGTTTTTTGAGAATCTGGAGGAGAAGAAAGTGGAGGCGGATGGTGATGAATCGGCGTTGAGTAGCGTGCAGGAAAAGTTTCAGGTGCCGAAAATCATCAGAATGGCGAAAATAGCGGACTTGACCAGAGAGATCGACAGCGTCAAAACTTGAGCAGCTAGGGGAACACGAAAGGTAGCCGTAGAAAATTAACGCTACTTGATTTTTCTTTAGCAAATGTAACCAGAGAGATTGTGTGTTTTTTTTTTTTTTTTTTTTTTTACAATTTAATGTAACTTTCAAAATAATGGCATAAGCCTACATGCCTAGCTATTTTTAGATTGTAAGTGTATTGTACTCAAGATGTATAAGAGTTTTTACTTTATTTTATGTTTACCATCTGTTATTCGTGTTCTACAAATCAATTTAAATGCATATAATTAAACGAAAAATACACTCTTAGTCTCATAAAATATGAATAAGCATGTGCACGCTCTGCTGATAAAAAAAAAAATGTGCACGCTCTACAAGAAAGCAACACAAGCTAGAGATGACCATAATTGACATATAGTCTCTAAAAAATTCTGTTTAGAGTACTCTTCAACGGAATGTGGTTCAGATTTTAAAGTCCTTTAAAGTAGATTTTTATTCCCATGCTTGAAATAGATTATTAGGTACACATTTGGATTTCTCAGTGATAGTGCGCTACTTATGCTCCATAAATTTACGAGAAGTGTCTCGAGTTGAGGATAGTACAATTTATAAACACATGTATATAAAATAAATACTCACTTGCCATTATAGTTATGGAGGGTGCTACAAAGGAACTCTCACTAACTCCTCTCATCTCATACTTCAATTTGATCAAGAAGAGTTTTCAAGATATTCAGCTAGACGAGAATAGTTTATTTTTGTCAAATTAAGCTCTCTTGTTGAGGCTATGTCGCCCAACTCATCTCATTGAACTCTCGTCGTTCAACTTTCATGTTGAGGTTCTTATGCTCTACTTTTTGCTACTACTAATTTGTCCCTTAATTCTCTTGACGGCGCTTTTCATGCCTTCTTTAGACATGTAGACATCAAGTTTTCAAAACAAGAACACTTTCATCGTCTAGTTTGAAAACGTAACTTGGTTCATATTTCACCACCACAAGTTCGAAGGAGGCTGTTAAAGTAATAAACTTATCTTGCACAACAGAGGCAAGTTGTTAACACCATAGCCACCTTACATATGCACAATTTCATCAATCCTACAAGCTTCCTTTCAACAATATATAGTTGTGGTTGATTTTAATTTGTTTAAATATGAAAATCCATTGTTAGCAGCAACTAATCTTTAAATTTATCATGAATATATAGAGATCATGACTTTTGTTTGGTCATGTAAATATTTTTTCATTTTTGATTCAATAATGTAAAAGTCAGAAAACTAATATTAGTAAGTACAGTAAATTTTATCTAATCCACACATAGATTCCATAATGTCAGAAATAGTTAGGTTGGATTATTATGAAAGTAGAGTATATCAAATAAATGATCTTTGGTGAGTCTCCATTTTTATTTTTATTTGACTATTTAAATGTTTCTATAGACTATTTGATTGATAGATCATATATATACACAAATACAAATGGGTTGTGGGACATTCTTTGGATTAAATACAGAAAGATTTCAAGATCTACATTTATAAATTGATGTTGAATGTCAAAAAGATGTCGTTTTACTCCATAAAGTGAAATTAATCCCAAGAAAAGAAAAAGAAAATGGGGGTTATTCTGGTTGGATTAATTTGCGGTTTCTTTCTTTGTTTCTGACATTACCCTATCAAATTTTCAACTTTACACAAAATCTGAAGAAACATAAAAGGTTTGGGATACAACACAAATGGAACCAAACTCTATCTGGCCTTTGATGTTATGTTATGGTAGCAATTGCACACATTGAGTTTTTGGAATCATATCTTTGGTAATTTTCTCTTTTCTGATCATTAATGTTTGTGAATTTGGAATCATTCTGGCTTCTGTTTTCATGAATCCATTTCTCTTTAGTGTTGCAATCAATTTCCTGTTTGGCCTGCAACTGGATTTTGTTTCTGATTATTCATTATTTATGTTTTGCAATATTTGAGGGTTTAATTGAAGTTTATTTGGCAGGGATAGGGGGTTTCTTATCTAATGGATTTGGCTCTAAAGATTCAATTTGATATCTTCCTCTGCGCGGTAACGGGTATGTGTTCTTTTTTTCCATGTATTTTTCATTTGTGTTGATGTTTCAGAATGGAGCTTGAGATTAACTGTTCATGTCATTGGCAACAATTTTCATGGACCCATTAATCTGAGCCAATTCAAACAAACATTTCTTTGTTTTTATTTCATCTTTTGAAATATATATGATATGGGTTCTTGGGAGATAGTTTTCTGTCATTTGATGCTTTGGTTATGTGATATTTGAATCGGGTTTGGTCTGTTTTGGTTTGATGCTGAGTTAAAAATAAAAACTAGAAAGTTGGGATTGAATTTGCCGAAGAGATTGAATTTGCATTGTTTGTTGCTGGTGTTGTGCACATTCCCAATAGTCTGAACTTAATTCAACAAATCTCATTTGATTCATGGGAGTTGAGCATAATTCATGAGTACTCGTAGTTTAGCTTTTTTATATTTGAATTGGCAGTGAAGGCTTGTTCGTTTTGTGTTCAGAAAACAAGTGTGGCTGCTTGTAGGGCCACATACATGTGTGCTATGGCTGAAAGTATCTATTATTCGGAGGTTCTTGACAGTGACATGGAAAACCTAAAAGAAAAGATCCGTGCTCAACAACAGCTTCTTCAGAAGGTTTACTTGGAGTTGGACGAGGAACGAGAAGCATCATCTACTGCAGCCAATGAGGCTATGTCGATGATACTTCGTCTGCAGGGAGAAAAAGCCCAATTGAAGATGGAAACGAGTCAGTACAAGAGAGAGGCCGAGGAAAAAATGTGTCTTGCAGAGGAGTCACTTGCGTATTTTGAGGATCTTTTGTATCAAAAAGAAATGGAAATCGCGTTACTTGAATACCAAGTTCAGGCCTATAGGTATAAACTCTTAGGCATGGGGTATAGTGATATAGATATCCCCGAATACAAATTTCCTGAGAGTCTGCCACAACAAAGAAGTTTTGATCCAGTTTTTACTGAACTAGGTGGTCATCGCAGCAATGTTAGGAGACATGACTCACTGCCTTCAGTTTCATTGAAAGACTTCTTTCCCAAGAAGACTATTGAAAGAGAGAGATCCGCTATCCCCATAACAGATTTGATTCCGAAGATAGAGGTGACAAATGCAGACCAAGATGTTAATTTGTTTAGTATTGATATAGAGAAGAGACCAGGAGGTTCTGCAGGTGGGGACATAAACCCTTACCGGGAACGGATCAGAAAATTAGATGAACGAGTGAAAGAGATATCAGATGGTAGACTCCCTCGTAGAGCCATGTCTGCAAGCTCGAAGAACAGGCTCAGGTCATGTTCGGTACCTCCACCTGATCCAGCAGACTCAAGCTTGTCCTCTAGCCCTATAATAGATGGTTTAGCCCCGAGGTTGGATCAAATGAAGAATTCTAAAAATTTTGTGGAAAAGAAACCAGCATTTCATGCTGCTTCTTCCTCAAGTGTCCAAGATAAATTTGAAATCCCGCAATACAATGACAGTCGCAAAGCTCGTGGACTTAAGGAGATAGAGCATAAAATTTTCATTCCAGAAGGTGAGAAGAGGAATAGAAAAGCAGCAGCAGCAGAAGAAAATTTTGAGCTCCAGGTTAAAAATAAAGTGCCACTTCCAAAACTGAAGGACAAGGCTTATAAGCAACGAGAGAGAATAGGCTCTGAACGGCAATTATCTCTTCCTTTGACAACAAATAATGTGTCTGAATATCAATCCGAGATTGAAAGGTTATTACAAAGAATTGAGCGCCTTGAGAGCAAGGAAAGTAACACGAGGCAAGAAATTAATTTTGAAGGAGAAGCAGGTGTGTCGATGATGAAGGAGATTCTTGGCCAACTCAATACATTGCAGTCCGAGTTGAGAAACAATAAAACTAAGGAGTCCAATACACTGGATGACCCAAGCCTAATTTCTCTCACTGAGGTATATTTCCTTTTTTTTTTCTTTTTTCTTTTTTTGTTGCTTTCAAGTTTTGATTATTGACATAGCAAGAATGTCAAGTGTTTGCTTGAAAATCTATTTCATCATGCTTATGTTAGCTTCGTGGCATGACAGGCAATGTTACACTTTTGGCTATAATGAAATTGGTGCTACCCAAATGATTGCCTTGCATTTCAAATTCAGTCCACTTGATAAGGTGTCCAAGAGTTGCTTTGGTTTTTCCCCGGAAAAAAGGTATGTAGATTGGATGGTGGATATGATCTGTTGTATAAAATGTACATGTACAGTAATCGCAAGGTGTACATTGATAATTGCATTAGGCGGGTGAACAAGTTTGCAAATTGTGTATAAGCCATCCTTGATGTATTTTTTTCGCATGTTTGCACTTCTCATTCTATGTTTGTATGAACAGATATGTAGTGTGTAACAATTTTGGTGTATGTGAATGAAACTCTTGCTCAAAATCTCTACTTTGTTTGTTTCTTGGTTGCTTATTAGAAAAAAGAGAGTAGAAGATCGGCATTATCACATCTCACCTAGAATGACCTACTTAAATTTCTATCGCATGAAGGGGGCGGATTGATTGTGTCACCATCTGATGTTGACTATGTTTGTGAGTGAAAAAACTGATTTTCTAATTCGACAGAAAAATCATGTTGCCAACTGACGTGAACATGGTTGGGATTAGTTCTCAGTTTATTCATCTGTGGTTGATCTTAGGCTGTTCATTTAGGGTAATGTTTGCAAGTAAGAGTTCATTGATCTTAGTTTTCAATAGGCCAGTAAGTAGTGTTAAAGTTATGTGTATAAATCAAAGTAGTTGGCTCTTCTTTTATCTTAGATAGTGAGCTTCTGAAATATTGTACTTACTTGGTTGATAAATTGCATTGTCGATTATTGGTGATACCAACACCATCTGAGAGGCCCGAACCTGAGGCCTCGAGGGGATCCAAAGCTCCTTAAACCGCTTGACCCAGTGGGTGTCGGTTTTTTCAATACTTAAATGCTATGATAGTGCTCATGGTAGGTTATAGTGATAGCCATGGAATAAACACTTTAGAGGACTTGTTTTTAGAGCCATAAAAAAGGGTTGATGCAGATTGGTACCAGAAGCTAGAATTAATGTGTTTTGTGTTTACACTTGCAAAATATCTGCATTGCTTGCAGATTCTACATCCATAGTAACTTCAGCTTTACATGCATTTTCTTTTCCTGTTTGTTTGATGAAATTGTCTCCAACATCACACTGTGCACAATATTAAAAATGGGTTCTAACTTTTAAGTGAATTTCATGATTAACTTGGGTTTAGTTGGGTTTTAATCAGCTTGCACTACCTTTTTATTATAAGCCAATTCTGTATTAGTGGTAGGTCAAAACACAAAAAAGAAGCTGAACTATCAGTTGGGAACATCCTTTTCTCATATAGCTTGACACAGACTCAATGCTAATCTCTTGCTAATCTTTTTTCCAACTAGTCCATTTGGCTAAAAGATGAACTCATTGGAACATACCCTAATCAAATCTAACCAACATTATGAAATCAAATAACCAACCAAAAAATTTAATGAATACAAATTGAAGATCAAGAAGTGCCAACTTTCAGCGAAGCTCGTTCTATCAGCAACGACGAAGGATTTAACAGATACTGCTTCAACCTGCCCATTTCATGAGCTACATCCAGCATGTTAGGCCTTGTTGCAGGGGAGTTTTGTGTGCAGATCAGACCAAGCTCAATCAGCTCCAGGATCACATCAGACCAAACTTGGTTATACCCAGATGGAGATGCTCGTGGGGCGCATCTTGCCAACGCTTGTTCAACTATAGGCTGGAGCTTATACAGATAGTGACTCTTGACCCATTCGTGCAGGTTCGAGCCCTGTTGAAACAGGACATGATCCGTAGGACGCAGACCCGACACTATTTCTAACAATAGGACCCCAAAACTGTAGACATCTCCTTGCGTCGAAGCCTGTTTTCCCATTCCATACTCTGCAGTGATTTATACAAGAACAGAATTAGGAAGAGACTAATTATATGAAATGTACTTCAATAAACTGATCAAAGCGAAGAAAATACATACCAGGAGCAATATAGCCAACAGATCCACATAACAATCCATCTGCAGAGGTAAAGGAAGCTGAGGCATTTCCTGAGACATTACTCTCATGATCCTCATCATGATCATAATCAGTACCGCCTTTAACAAGCTTTGCGATTCCAAAGTCTGCGACGATTGCTGTCATGTCATCATCGAGGAGGATGTTGCTCGGCTTGAGGTCACAGTGCACCACTCTATCCGGGGAATGATGGTGCAAATAGGCCACTCCTTCAGCCACATCACTACAGATGCTCACCAGCTGAACAAGATCCAACTTTAGACAGCTAACTCCGTTTTCTGGGTACAGATGCCTCTCCAGGCTCCCGTTCGACATCAAGGGAAGGACCAGAGCCTTAAAGTCGGGTTTGCTACAGATCGTTATGATTCTAATCAAATTCCTGTGCCTGATCCTCTTCAGAACTTGACATTCCCTTTTGAAGCTGCCTGACAAGATCTCTCCACCTGTGATCTTTGTATCCAAGACTTTGACAGCAATTCTGGTGTTATTATCTCCAAGAACTCCCTTGTAGACACGACCGAACCTGCCAGAACCTATTAGGCTCGAGGCATTGAATCCTCCCGTGGCTTCAATAAGTTGTCGGTATGAGATTCTCGGGTACTTAAGCTCATTTTCCTCTTTTTCTTCATCTTCCATGTCCTCGCCGCTGAAACTGGCCAGTTTCTTTCTCATCCTTGACCTCTGGACTATTGGGTACCCAAATACAAAAGTTGCAAACAGGGACAAGACAATAGGCAAAATAACAAACCGAGTTTTGATTCGTTTCTTGGGACAGTTTGTCATGCCTTTTATGGATCCGCAAAGGTCTGCATTTCCGAGGAATGAGTCTATAATCATTGAAGAAAATGTCCCCTGGCTAGGCACGTTCCCGGAGAAATGGTTGAAAGACAAGTTGAGGCGCCTCAGAGTCGAAGAAGCCTGTAGAGATTCGGGTATTTCACCACTCAATTGGTTTGAAGACACGTCGAGCTCTTGAAGATAAGGAAGCTGTCCTATTGAACCCGGAAAGGCCCCGTCCAAGAGGTTCCGGGACAGGTTGAGCTGCTCGAGGGCAATGCAGCTTCCAAGCTGCGGCGGTATGGTTCCCGAGAGGTTGTTGGAGGACAAATCAATAGCTAGGACCATGTCCATTTTGCTCAGCTCCAAAGGCAACGGCCCGTGTAACTGATTGCTCGACAGATTCAAGTACAGCTTCAAGCTGCTCAATCCCGCGACTTCGCCAGCAATTAGCCCGGAAAGGTTATTGTGAGAGAGGTCTAGAATCTCCAAGTTGACACATTTTCCTAAACTTGATGGTATGGTCCCGGAGAGCTGGTTTCCGTGGAGCACAAGTCTCCTCAATTGGGACAGATTCGCCAAGCTCTCGGGGATGGACCCGAAAAGCTTGTTTCGGGACAAATCGAGAAGGCCTAAATGAGGAATGTCGCCAAGAACCGAGGGGATCTCCCCCGAGAGAGAGTTGTTGGATAAATAAACCCTCTCGAGCTTCACCATCCGGCTCAGCTCTCGCGGGATGGTACCGTTCAAAAGATTGCTGGACAAGTTCAAGAGAGTTAGATTAACAAGTCTTGAAATTTGGGGAGGAATCGGACCGGAGATGAGGTTGTCATCGAGATGAACCTGCACGAGATTCACAGAGAGATCACCGATGACAGGAGGTATCTTCCCGCCAAGATTATTTCCGGCGAGCTCGAGTTCTTGCAAGTTGGAGGAGTTCACCAAAGAAGCGAAAAAAGGCTCTAGATTGGTGTTGCCGTCGTGGCTCAAGAACTCGTTGTAGGACAAGTAAAGAAACTGCAAGAATGGCATTTTACGTACCATCTCCGAGGGAAGCTCTCCGGCGAGATTGTTGGACTCGAGGTCGAGCCATTCGAGCCTGTTCGAGTTGGAGAGCGCCGGAGGGACCGGTCCGGTGAGCTGGTTAGACCATAAAAGAAGGTACCTGAGCTCCCTGAGCTCACACCCTCTGTCCAATGGAATTTCTCCGACAAGACTGTTGTTGGAGAGGTCTATATACTGCAGCGAAGACGAAGAGGCGTTGCAGAAGAGCGAGGCCGGGACGTTCCCGGACAACCGGTTGCTTCCCAAATCGAGGTACACTAGCTGGCGGAGCCGCCCCAGCTCGGCTGGTATGTTTCCTTGGAGCAAGTTCCATGAGAGGCTGAGCTGGTTAAGGTTCAAGAGAGAGCCAAAAGAAGCAGGAATGGGACCTTGGAGGAAGTTCTTGGACAAATCAAGAACTGTTAAGGATGTGAGATTGGCCAGCGCCGGAGAAATGACGCCGGAGAGGGCACGGGCGCTGAGATCAAGCTCGACCACCCGGCGAGTGACATTGTTGCATGTGATGCCGGACCATTTGCATAGGTGGAAGGTGGAGTTCCAGCCCTCGAGGGACTTGTTAGGGTCTGAAATGATACCGGACATGAACGAAACCAGTGATCGTCGCTCGGTTTCTTGATCGGCGAGGTTGTTGCCGGATGGTTTTGCCGAGGAAGTGTTTATTGTGAAGCATATGACAGTAGAGAAGACGAAGAATTTACAGAAACCATCCATGGCTGAGAACAAGAATATGGTATTATGGTGTAGTGATAGTGGAGCGTTACTGTTGGAACATTATTATAGATTGTGTCCAATACGAGAAAGTAACGTTTGTGCCTAACTGCCGTCGGAGAGGCCTGTGATGTTTGACTAGAGGAAGTCAACGAATGGAAGCGAAACACGTGGTGCGAGCCGCCGCGTGTGTTAGGTGGGACCATGAGGCTATCGAGTCTATAGCTAGCTGTGTTGTGTAGGTAGGAGTGGTGGACATGTCAGCAAGAGAGGCCTAACACTTTGTGGATTTGAGTGGTGAGTGGAAGATAATGTAGGTTAATAGGCATGCTTAGGGGGTGACGTGGCTGGTTGGGCTGAAACCGAGAGATGTGATGTGGATACTGAGGTACAGGACACATCAGCAACAGGTAGCTTAGCCACTAGCTAAGTATGACCAAAATGCTAATTTTAGTTTTGGAATTGACATGAGTTTATTTTGTGCTAAACAAGCCTTTGGATAATATATGTGTTAGGTTGTTCATCATGAACCTAGCTAAGAAAGTCTTGTGAGGGTTAGATTTTATGAATGACATCTATTTGATGATTTGTATTCAAAAAAACAACTTTGAGACAAAACGGAGTTAAACAGCGCGTCAAAGCCACGACCTTAGTTTGAATACTTTCATCATGTTTTTGTATACTTAAGTGATGCTCCTAAATACTTTGGAGTTGTTCGAAGAGGACCAGGGTTGCGACCCTCATACATGTGTCTTGGCACCGGAGTCTCTGCTCGCACCATTTTGCTCCTCCGAACACCACCCTTCCTTTCCCGAATGACCCTTTGCTTGCCTGAAGCCTCCCTACTCGTTCAAAGTGACTCCTCTCCTGTGCAACGTACCTCAAGAGCTATTATAGGAGGTCGGACACGTCAAGGGCTATTCGAGGATCCCAAACCCTCAAGGGCTATTTGAGGATCTTGAGCACCACAATTACCTCATTCTCATTCTCACACATAAGACAACGTCCCGAGAACACCTCAATTACCTCATTCTTTGATGCGTTTTTTTCACACATATCACATGTTCAAAACAAATATAACACTTAAGACATTACATTAACACGTGGACATGACGACAAACGAATTTTAGTGTGACCAACTGTTTCAAACAAGCGCATCACTCATTAAAAAAAACTTATTCACCTTTTACAATATGTATAAAGAGAATAACGAGAGTCAACCAAGACATATTCGAATTTAATCTGGACGGGCGCTCCCACCTATAAATGCCTTGGAATATCAATAAGGATTAACTCATAATATGTCAAACTAAAGTAGATACAGCTGAGTATCATACATTTACTCAACGTCAAAACTATATATGTTTATTGTAATTTCCAAAAGTCGATATTGAACAGAAGTTGGAAGTAAAGTAAACGATGATTGTGCTAACCAATTTGACAATCTTGGCCTCTAAATATGACAAATATAAACTTTGATGGAACAACTAATGAGAAACCAATGAACACAAGATGCATCTCCCCTTAATATAATATATTATAATCATATCCTACTTAATTAAGAGCCTAAGCTATAGTTAATCTTTACCAGATTATCCCTCAAATTCAGTTGAAGATTGTGGTGATAAGAGTTAAATATTGCGTGTTTGGCAATAAACATGTTGACAATATGAAAAAGGCTATAGCCTCGTAGTATCTTGGAAGGAAGCTTGCAGCTTTATATATACTACTAGGGTGTGAGGACCTTGGAGAGCCAACAAAAATATCTTAATATTTTCAACATATTAGCATGTGATGTGTGTTTAATATTTACCTTAAATAGCTTCATAAAATATGTTAATGATAACATACATGATGATTATATTAAGGTTTAGTGCTAGATTACCAAGAAATATAATTGGGTGGATACAATTATTAATTAATTAAGTATATGTTAATGATGTTAGTTATAGGTCAATTTGCAGCTAATGGAGATTACATGTCGGCCCAATCCGCGTCAATATATTAGCTGAACAATTGAGTCATGATCTTTTTTTAACCAAAAAAAACTGCTAAACGTGACGTATTGTATTTTAATTTGACCAATTCATCAATAAAATAATTGTTGTTCATGTCTATTTATTTGTCACATCATTTTATACTAGAAAAACGATTTATACAAAATTTTGTACATATAGCATTACTTTTTCTTCATGGAGTAATACATATTTATAAGAAAGAGGAAAACAAAAATGGTTTCCAAGTGTGACAAAATTAGACAAGGTCACAAACATAGTACTTCAGACCAAATTAACCAATGCCATTTACAATTTAACATTTAACAATGGATATTGGAATACCTTTGCTTTTCAAGAATACAACCAGCAAGTATATGATGATACATAAATATTTGGGTCCATTTAGGTCGGCTCAATTCGTCTATTTAGCACATCTTGGTTTAGTTCAGCTCAAACTGATACATAGATATTGAATCCGTCCCATAATCCACATGGCTCGGTCTACAATCCATCAAACGATACACGAGTTGGACCCAAAGATGTACTTGGATCATACATGTCCAAACTCAATGTCTTTGAAAGTTTCCTAATTATATTGAGCTTTTTAAATACTTTCCACCAATCATAATCAGGGAGGTACTCGGTACTCCTATAAATGCTGATAGAGGTTGGGTTACAAAACATATTCATTGTCCTTCCTGTGTAAGATATTCTGAGAGAATCACACTTATAATAAAATCCGTTGGAAGATGAAAACAATGTGTTTGTACCATTTCGAGTGAATCACAAATAACAATTTGAAAGTTGGAGAAAAATATGTTTACGTGTTCTTCATCACGTTCTTCGCCAAATCATCATAACATCTTGGAGTCTAGAATATGAATATGTGATCTTTAAAAGAGGAGCTCCTAGTGAAGAGGAGGAGTTTAAGGTTCTTTATAGAAAGACTTTGAGTTGAGTGACTAAGATTTAAACAAAGAGGATAAGCTAGAGGTGAAAAGGCCGAGAGAAAAGAGTTGGGCCCAAAAAAAATCAATATGGAGTAATTAAAATGGTCCCATCCCTATTCTCAGAGGCTCCAAAAATATAAGTCAGATAATAATCCTCATTTTTAGAACTTTACAAAAATGTTGAGCCAACTACATATTAATATTTCGTAGGTAAAAGCATTAGAGAAAGCTTCTCGACACCACCTGTTCTTTAAGAAAATCCTAAAAAATTAATGAAGAATCGATGAAGTCGACAAAGTTAGTTTGAGTAAAGAGAGTAGTGCAATAATAAAGGAGCTCTCACTATAATCCTAACTATCCCAAAAGTTTCACTATGTTGTATAGAATTGGTAAGAACAATGACACAAAGACGCTATGTGACCTTGATGTCAAAGTGAATCTTATGCAATTATCGGTCTATTGAAGGTTGAACATTAGTCAATTAAAGAAAATTGTCATGATGTTGCAACTAGCGAATCGATCCATCGTAAGTCTAAAAATCATAATCATTGTCATAATATTTAAAATCATAAATATTATGGATGAGTGTTAGATCCATATCGGGTACAAACACACGATGTGTTTTTTTTTTTTTTATAAAAAAATTTCAAGAAAAAATGACATGTCACTCTTAGTTGACAACAAAAAATCATAGTCAACTTTTGATTGTATAAGGATTTAGCTCCGCGTGGGTTCCTGAACTATCCATTTTATTTTGCGTGGGTCCCTGAACTTTGTTTTGTTCTGGAGCGGTCCCTATACTATCCACTTTGTTCCGTCAAAGTCTTTACCGTTAGTTTTATGACGGAATCTGTTAGCTATAATGACGTGACACATTTTTTACGATAAAAAATAATTGCAAAAACATGCCACGTCAGCATAGTTAACGGATTCCGTCACTAAAATTAACGGTAGAGACTTTGGCGGAACAAAACGGATAGTATAGAGACTGTGGAACAAGCTGGTATAATGAAATAATTAAATAACACGAATTGGGATATCGTCGGCACTTATTTATTTCAAGCATGAACCAAAATACAAATGAAGCATAAGAAAAGATAGTGAAACTATCTTCAAAGAGAGAAGAGAGAAACTGAGTTGAGAGATGGTACTGAGTGAAGAAAGAGAAAAGAACTCCCGTGTGGAATTCTTCAAGGGAGAGAGATATCAGAAAGATGAGATACTAGCAAGCCAAAACTAATAACAAAATTCAATAATCCAACTAATGTGCCGATCCCTGATAATATAGCTCAGTACAAGCTATAATCTTCAAACCGCTTCGGAGTCCTTCTAGCTCTTGGTTTCTTTTCAACTTTATCTGCGATCATGTTGTTGTCAGTTTGACTCTTATCATCTGATTCAATAGAGTCCTCTTCCAATTCCAAGTCTTGCTCAGTACGTAAGAACTTCCATTTGCTCTTGCCTCTTTTGGTTCTGCTTGCGCTGGCTTCTTTTCAGTGCATGGCGTTGCATGGAACTTGTGATTGAGTCCCACATTCCAATATCAGTAAGCCAACTCCTCGTAGTTGCTCCAGACTGCGCCACAACAAAACAAAGTTCAGGTATCCACGCAGAATAAAATGGATAGTACAGAGACTTGACCATAGTTTATACCATTGTATAATTATTTATTAAATAAAGCCACGACACTGTTTTAGATGGTAAAACTAATTAAGAGTTAACTCATGTACTAAATTGAAATTTATTTAAGCGACGTGTTAAATTGAGTATTAACGTTTATTTTGTGTATTAAAGTGAACAAGTAATTTTTTTTTTTCAGCACAACAAATGAAACTCTTAAATGTATCAAAATAGCTCTTTAGCTCGGAGGGAGGATGGTAGATGGTGCAATGGCAGTGGGGGGTGGTCGGGTCGGTGGTGGTTGGGTGGCTCGGGAGAGGATGGTAGGTGTGTTGGGGCGGCTTTCGCTCATGGCCAGGAGGGAGGATGCGAGGTTGGCAGAAGCACATGCGTTGAGAGCAACAATCGAATGGGCGTGCTTTGCGGGTTGGGAGTCCGTGGTGTTCGAGTTAAATGCTTAGGAGGTAGTCTCGAGTGTAAATGCCGGTGTGTCTGATTCGAGCGTGTTTGGCCTCCTTATTGGTGATTGTATTGATTTTTTAAAATACTTTTTAAACGTGTTAGTTTCTTTCGTTAAACGTTCTATGAACGGAGTGACTCATACGCTAGTGAGACAATCTTATCCCATGTCAATTCCGTTTTCTTGGGTTGGGCATGTCCTTCCGCAAGAAATTACTAATGTTATGGGTGTTTTAAAAAAAAAGCTCTTTAAAAAAAAAAGCTCTTTTCTCCTACTTATAATAACAAACTACGACTTGTCGTCCAAAGTTGGTCGATGAAATTATAAAGGAAAAAGGTTCATTTTAGTCCCCGTACTATTCAAAACGTTCCAATTTAGGCCTCCAACTTTCAAATGATAACTAGAAGTCCAAAGTTCAGCCGAGTGTTTGAGTTTAATCAAAACTAGTCCC
>JAYMTA010002573.1:0-16213 GCA_036897625.1 Pelargonium cotyledonis | reverse complement strand
TGTTACTCTATACGTGGATGATTTAATCTTTACTGGAAGTAACAAGAATATGATCGAGGAGTTCAAAGAAAATATGACCAAAAAATATGAGATGAGTGACATGGGGCAACTTCGACATTTCCTCGGTATGGAAAATTTTTCAAGATGAAGAAAATATTTTTATCTGCCAAAAGAACTATGCTGAAAAAGTATTGAAAAAATTCAGAATATTTGGATGCAATCCTGTCTCTACACCACTTGTCATGAGGGAGAAATTAAATAAAGATGGTGGAAAAGCAGCGGATGCTACACTATACCGCAGCCTTACTGGAAATTTACTTTATCTCACCGCGACAAGACTAGATATCATGTTTGCTGCAAGCCTACTTTCAAGGTTTATGAATAATCCAAGTTATATACATCTTGCTGCAGCAAAGCGTGTACTACGATACATTCAAGGAATGATAAATTATGGCCTATGCTATAAGAAAAATACTACATGTAACCTAATTGGTTATTGTAATAGTGATTTTAGAGGTTGTGTAGATGACATGAAGAGTACTTCCGGTTATTGTTCCTAACTTGGATTTGGAGTATTTTTGTGGATATCGAAAAAACAACAATCGCTCGATCTTCAGTCGAAGCAGAATATGTCTCGGTAGCACTAGCCATTTCACAAGCAATTTGGCTACGAAGAATTCTACCAGACTTTGGATATGAACAACAAGATAGAACTTCAATTTATTGCGACAATAAGTCAGCAATTGCTATGGTGAAAAACCCCGTTTATCATAGTCATACTCGACACATCCCTCTCAAACATCATTTTATCAGAGATGCAATTGAAGAAGGCAAAATATAATTACTTTTGTCGATAGACCAAGTCGCAGATATTTTCATAAAGGCATTACCAAGAGATAGATTTCAACAATTACGAGAAGCACTTGGAATATGTCAACACATTAAGGGGGAGAATGTTAGAGTTAATGAGTTGAATTAATTAAAATTAACTATGTAATAATTAAAGGGCACATGAAAGAGTATGTAACTTATCATGAAAGGTCATATGTCTAAAAATCATGTTGTTTTACTATAAAAGAGTTGTAACCCTTCATATAAAGGGTATAATGTAGAGTTGTGTCCTTTGAATTGTAACTCTTAGGCTTGTATAAATAGGGTGGAGTCATTTTGGCAAATCCATCCCAAGAATTCCAAGCATTCAAGCATTCTGCTAAATTTCAAGCTTTGAAAGAAATTTCCCAACGATCGGTGCCCACGTACTGATCCTGTTTAGGTTTGACCCGAGCGGGAACCCAAAATATTTGAGGGGGAAGGAGCTGGCTTTGCATCTCAAGAGATCCACGAGATCGTGACGGAGGTTTGGCATGATTGGCACCACAACAGATTAGGAAAAATTGATTTTCATGCCGGAAAGGAATTCAAAATACTTGAATGTTTTTGATGTTTGGGAAGTCAATATCAGGATGTTTTTAATATCGGTTAAGTAAATTAACCAATATTAAATCTAAAACCATTTTGCATCTTGGTGTTTTGGCTATGTTAAAAATAAATGAGTCATTAGGTTGGTAATATGTTATACTCTAGGGTAGAAATTTGTAAACAGACAAAGAAGAAAAGAAAAATATGACAAGCTCTCACGAATACAGTGTGAACCTTTCATCTCTTCATTCATATCACCAGAAATATGGATAGCTGCTGTGTACTGAGCCAATAAATAATGGATAGATAACAATGTTCACATGTATGAACCAAAAAAATATGAATAATTGTTATGTACTAAGCCAATAGATAATGGGCAACAGTTTTTCACATATAGTCAGACTATGATTTTTTAGATATTGGATGAAATTAAATGCATACCTAGCTAAATAATTTATCTTAACTTCAGCTGTATATTCAAAAACAAAAACACAAAATAGTTATGAAAAATATTGCAGTATATGTCGTAGATCTTTTATTATAACGTGATGTATTTAGGTGGGAACCAATAAAACATTTAATACGCATACATGCACTCGTAATTAATTTTTGTGACAAATGGTGGCTTCAAGCATATTTATACTCTTTCGAATGATTCCTTTGCAGTTTGAAAATAAGGATACACGTTATTTTGGATTTTTCTTGAACAATGTTGAGTTTTATTAATTATCAATTTACATTTAAACAAAAATATAATTACAAATATTTTGAAATTTCAAATATCATAAAATTATTCACAAGCTGCAATTGTACTCTTACAACATTAACTTTCTTTTTTTCTTTTAATTTTGCATTGAATTGACACTTACAATAGTTTTAGGATTCAACTGTACGACTGCCATTACCCCAATTTTTTGTTTCACAGAACACTTTGAAACTAGCCAAGTTTTTAATAAAGAGCTTTAATCTCGAAAAGAGAGTACTAGAAAAGTCAGGAATAGGAAACAAGGCATGCATATCAGATACTATTCACGGATCCATACGAACACTTCCTCGAATTCAACTAGAGAAGAGATCAAAGACGTCCTCTTTACAACTATGAAAGATTTTACAAAACACAAGATAAGTACTAAAGTCATTGACATTCTTATATTAACTTCAAGCCTCTCTTACCCTTTATCTTGACTTGTTTCATTGCAAGGGTTCTGATGAGTCTATGTTTCTTGTCAATGTGCTACTTCGCATGGGAAGAGCTTCCATTTTGCTGTCCAACAGAAAACATGACAAAAATAAGGACAAGTACAAGCTTTGGCAAGTCGGAAACTTGTTTGAACCCACATCACCCCAAACAACAAATCTTACATTGTTGTCTCTCAAAAACCTTACCAAGATGGAAATGTAGGAGCATCACTCTCAAAGGACCATTGTTTTGAAAAATCTAAGATGGTTGGTCAGTAGTTTGCTAGAGGATTATTAGGGGAAGAATTTACGTATGTGTCCAATACCAAGTTGGCATGTAGTGCAAGGAAGATGAGGAAGCTTCAAGAATGACATAATACATTTATACAAATTAGGTAATAATTCATCATCTTCGGTTTTTTACAAACATATATTGTTATTTAGAGGCAAAAGAAAAGCTAAAAAATGGAGATCATGTTTGGAAAATTTAATCTGGCAGTGGACTCAAGTGCAAAACTGCAGTTTAGAAATACATTTCAAATCTTGATGCAAAAGCTAAGAGTGAATGGTTAAATGGAAAATATGGAATTCATTTATATCATGAGGCAGCTCTAAGGTGCCTTGATATTTAAGAATGGTACAAAGCCGTTAATTTTTGGGAATTTCTACAAGCACGCCTGCAAATTAAATCAAAGCTATTAATTTTTGTACTCATGTGATTGATATGGGCTGATTATTGGTATATCAAGGACCTTAAGTGATCTTTTAAGTCGTTCTATGATACTAGTTTTGTTTGTAAAGGTTGTTTCATTTTTCTAAGGCTAATAAAACTAATTGCAGCTAGCTATGACTAACTTGCTTTGGCTTTAGTTTCTATATTCTTGATCGATTATCATTTTTATGCTAAACCACATGCTTGAAAATCATTCACTTGACCATATGTTGGATCCAAAATTGACAAATAATGACAATCTTAGTAATATTGAAGTAGTTAATTAGATGACATGTAAAGTTTTAGTTTTCTATTTTTAGATCAGTTCTGATCATAGGTTTTTCATGAATGGGGTAATGATCTTTATTCTAGGGTCTCTTAGTACTCTTTTTGAAAATGTTGCAAAAAAAAAGAAGAATATTTCATTTTCGGTTTTTTTTTTTGTCTTTTTTTTTGTTTTTTTTTTGTTTTTATGATATATCTTGCATGTTTTAGCTGTGGTTCTTAAGGATAAGCTTGTTATGTCTAAGGGACTAGTCCTTGGAGACTGGAAATTAGTATTATTTGGTTGTGAATTTGTAAATAACAAACTTGACAATATCTCGTGACCTTTGTGTGATTTTTCTTTCAACATTGTCTTCGTGTCACCAAAGATATAACATGTAATTATTATGTACTGAGTTGATATATAATGATACCAATTTCACATAGATCGAAAAGAGAACTTTTAAGATACCGGAGGAAACTAAAAGTATACCAATGTAGATTATTTATTAGTACATGAGTAAAGCGTCAGAAAAACAAACTTTATTAATAGGTTGAGGCAATTTGATTAGTATATTGATCATATGATTCACTGTTCTTATAATACCATAAAAAAAAAATTATGCAGACAAATGTAGAACTTACTACTAGTAATGCACAATTTTAGTTAAAAAATATTGAATACCAAAAGTTATTTTATACTTTATGAATAGGCTTTTCCGAATGTTGTTGCTACATTTATCAAGTATTAGTTTCTTTGTAAACGAAAGTTTCTCTCATAAATGTTTTTTTTTCATAAGACGAAGACGAAGTGTATATATAGAAAAAAAACACATTGTAACCTCTATGGTGGTGACACTTCTTGTTTGAAAGTTAGTCTTACAACAGTGATACTACCATCGTGACATTTTGACTAAAAGCATTGCCCATGCCTTCTACACATGATCGTGCACGGAGTAATTCTTCGTGTTGTTTATTTATTTATTTATTTTATCTAGATACAGCTCAAACCTAGAAACAAATTTGAGTGAGCCAATTTAGCTAGGTCTGGTTGATTAAGTTTATGTATTGGGTGGGTAATGCATACCAATTTATTCACTTTGAGAATGTTTTGCCCATAAGTCATGTTTATCTATATAGTTTGCAAATTACTTCTATGATGGTGGCATTTTTTCAACATTTTATTTTACAAAAGTTTTCATCTAATCAATAAACAAGTTATTAAATTTTTTTGAGGGAGGTACGATAGATAACAAACAATTGTAAAGGTTAAAGAAAACCAATAATCAGCCCATATCAATCACATAAGATTGCTATTAATTCATTCCAACACAAGTAATATTGCTATTAATTCATGAGAAATGTTTGTTTCATGTGTCATTAGTGCATGTGTGATACATGCGCAACGCGTGTCAATAATAGCTTGTAACCAAATCAATTAAAACTTGCATCTGACATATTTGTAACCACACCAATACAACTTGTAAGTGGTTTACCAAAGAAACGTGCGCCGATAAAATTTTGTAACGATACCACTAGTGTTTATAATTACTATATTTTCATAGCAAAACACGCTAGCTAATAAATTTTTGTAGCCAAACCAATTTTACTTGTAAACATGTCACGTTCAAAATTAAAATCACTTTTTTTTTCTTACATGAAGAATGACATAACATTAATTAGAAAACACAGTCTATGGTACATCCAAATTGGCCTCATTTAGCTAGCATGAGCAGCAGATTGGTTGGTTGGATATAGATCGTAGGTTGATCGAGTTATAACTATAGTTCTATTGAATCCTTCCCTTTAAAGTTTTGTTATATTACGGAGGATGGTCATCGTGACCGGACCTGACTGACTTACCAATATGAAGACCAGACAGAATGGATCCGTTGTGGGTCATCTGGTCGGACAAAAAAATGAGCACCCCTAAAACTAACGGCTTAAAAATGCGGCTGAAACTAATAAATGGTGTAGTAACTCATTGCATAACTGCAAGAACCTTAATCATAGCATTCTTTATTTAGACGCCACCAAATAGCTGAAGAATCTTGTTTTCTTGTTTCATAGAACACTTTGATATAAGTCTTTCATCAAAAGAACCTTGATCCCCGAGGATCCATCTTTGGTATGCTACTGTTTTTTTTAATCACCAATGAGACATCATACTCGAAGTAATGGGGCATCTCACTCTCCAAAGGGAGCATCACCCTAATCTCCATCCCACAAATCTCACCCCATACCATCGGCAATGAGGCACGAACTTCATACCCCAGAGAGAATCCAATGTTTTTTTAACCACTTGGCTAAACTTGTCTTGGTGGTATACCACTACTCTCTACAGGATATGTCTGAGAAATATGCCATGGAAAGTGAGGTGGTACATTGCTCTTAAAGCAAACAATTGCTCACTGTCACTTACTTATCTATCCCAATTCAGTCATGTATAGTTCGCCATGGTAAGGGTAGTCGTCAAGAGAATTTGGACAATGAACCTATATGTTTAACCAGGTATGAACGAAAACAATTTACTTGTCGTATTGTATCTATAGCATGACTAAGCACAATAAATTTTTTTCCTAAGTCTTGTAAACCTTGCTAACACATTATTTGCATATAGAGCAATTGGCCATTGACCTCGCAGCGCCTTGCGCAAACAAACCCATCACAAGGAGCCAAAACTAAAAAATTGGCTTAGTGACAAAAATGTTCAGAATCACTTGCTCCTTAGAGCTCAACTTGACAAGTTTCATCAAGACCATTGTCACAACCTCGTGAAAGCTTTCCAAAGCAAGTCTCCGCCCAAGACTAAGTTCCAAAAAATAAAAATCAAAATCAACCTTTCCATGGAGATCAAACACCCAAGGGATCTCTACGAGTCTCTTTGGAAGATCGAAGACTACAAGACCCAAAGGCCCTCCACGAAGCCCTTAAAAGATTGAAAACTACAAGACCCAAAGACTCTTTGTGAACCTTGTTTTAGGAAACTACTTACAAGAGACGCATCAAACGAACCCTCCCACCTCCCAAGAAGCTCGCCATGCTAAGTGTGAAATGACCGCAAAAAGATAAAGATTTGGTGGAAAATTGATCGACTCTAAGACACTTCACTCTATCCTGATTTTGATAAGTCAATATCACTTGTAGTTGGGGGGAGGGGGGGGAGGGGGGCGCTCTTTCGGCATAAAAAATAAAAAATAAATTGTTATATTACCAAGTGTTGCTTGCTCAGTCGGTCAAAGGAAAGTCAAAATTTGGTTGTACAAAGTCTAAAGATCTGAATTAGCTAGGTCCAAGAGGAGTCAATCAGATCACAATGGGCTAAAAAGGGAGAGACGATTTATGAAAAGACCAAGGCATCCACATACGTCCGCATATGTTCACGTTTGTGCAGCTACGCATTCATCTGTGCATGTTCGCGTATGTTCGTGCGGGTAGGCATCCGTGCCGCACTCCACTATCCATGCCATGCCTTATCCGTGCTTCTACGCTTCCTTTTAGGAAGCTATGAGAGATCTCGACAAATAGATTAAGACCTGCTAAATATCTATGCAAGTCTACTACGCTTCCGCATCCGTGCCAAGCCTTGTCGTGTGATGCACATCCGCATCCATGCCGAACCTCGTTTGTGGCGCACATCCGCGACTGTGTCGTACCTCGTTTGGTTGCATCCCTGCATATGCCCGTGCTCCCGTGCGGCTAGGCATGTCGTGTAGCTAGCTTGGCCCGTGCGGGTAGGAATACTGTGCAACTAGCCTGGCCCACACGGCTAGACATGCTCGTCATGCTACCTCGTCCAAGCGATGCAATTTTTCAAGTTTACGAGCGTTATTCGATGCCCTCTCGCAACAACAACAATAAAGTCTCACTTGTCCTTGGGTTCCATCGCTCAGTCTTAATTAAGGAGCACTAGGTCTCTTGTATCAAGAATGGGATAGTCACTACAGGTGCCTCATCTCGGTCCATGCAGTCTCTAGCCCTATTGGTGTGTATATCCAACAAAATAGAGATATGGACTGAGGCTAAGCCCCTCCAAGCCATCGTGGAATGTTGGTCACCTAGTAGTAGGTAAACCCAAAATTATAAATAGGGCACCATGACCTCCAAGAAAAATGTTAGAAAATTTATCATTTGATCACTTGCTATAAAACTCTCTCTAATGTGTTCTTCAAGTAACCTTCGTGCGTTCTTCACTTTTTGAACGAAATACGAAGACTCCATTTAATATCAAGCTAACTCCATTTATTGTCTCACATGATAACAAAACATATTACAAAGAACTGTACAAGCATTGACATTTCTATATCAAGCTGCAACGTCCATTGCGGATGTGCTCGATCGGCAAGCTAAGGTATGGGAAGTGGTTCGCTTAATTGCGGTATGGTTTATTTGAATTGCACGTAATGCCATGATCTTTGAGGAAGAGCTAGAGCAAATGAAGGACAATTTCATGCATGTTGAGTTTTTCATACTGCTTTACTCCCACGTCGTTTGTTAGGTTCTCATTTTCATTTGGATAATTTCGATTCTCAATCCCATTTTGTTTTTAGATTCACTCTCTCTTTATACTTTTTCGTGCTTTCTTGAGGTTCAATAAAAAGTACCGTTTGCTTATAAATAAATAAAAAAGTTGCAACATCGATTTTCCTTCACCATCACTTGCAACTATGGTTATAAACAAGTTTGGGTTTTGTTTGCGAGATGATCTCTTGCTCTAGTACAAGTTTGAAAATATTTCATATGTTTGAAAATAAGTGTCTTGTGCACTTGTATTCTTACTATAATGTCTAATTTACTTTTTAGATAGTTTTTTTTTAACATTTTAAAAAGTTTTGTATGAAGGAATTATCAATAATGATCTTATAATATGTCAATTTATATCTCTTAAGTTTGTTACACTATTAACTAATTTTTCTATAATTTTTCTCAATATAAGAAATATATATAGCCAATTGTGAAATAGCATGAGTATGTTACATTCCTTTCAAAAAAAGAAAAAAAAAAAAAAAGAATGAGTATGTTACATTACAATGTTGAAATTTGTAAATCATAAACAAGCTCTCTTGAATTTTATGTGAACCTTTCTTGACCACTTTCTACGTGTCCTCATAAAATATGAAGCACAATTGTTATGATGTGAGACAATAAATATTGGGTCATAAAGCTCACATCTTATAACTTAAAAGATATATTTGAGATATTAGAGGAAACTAATTAATGTATATTTATATAAATTATATATCATAATATTGTTGAGTCGTAGCCGTCAATTCTAGTATAAAAATACAAGATCATGATTAAAGTTGAAAATGAAATGTTAGTGGATTATATATTTAGTTTCAGGTTTAAAATTAGAACACAACCCATTATAATCGGAAATTATTATTTTTATAATAAGAAGAGTTCTTCCGCAATTAAGACATGTATTTGACAAAACTTCCCTTCAAAATTCGCTTATTTAATAATTTTTAATTCATATATTCTATTTTTATGATTTTTAAAGTAAATATATCTCTTTTCTCGTGTTACAAACTTGTTTTTATTTTATTTTTAATATTTAAACAATTTATATGAGTAAGTAAACTAGCCCTTGAGTCCCTCAAAAAATTGTACATGTTTGTAGAAGAAGGACAAGATATTTATTTTATCAAGCCTATATTGCCAGACTCTGATGTACTGGTTTGAAGCTAACAAGCAAAAGTTTAGAACTTGGACTTTACTGATGTTGGTAATTGGTTTTGAATCTGCAAATGGTGAGTGCTATATGTTTTGTTTTTTTTTTTTAACCTAAAACCATTCATTCAAAACACAGCCTTAAGGAGGCTGCAAAAGAAGCACAGCTTCAGTAGGAACAAGGTTCTTACAATCAGCAGAAAGAAAATAAACAGCACCCTCAGGTGGGTGAATAAGATTACATCCGACAAAAGACGAATTAAATTAAAAACGAGCTAAAAAATCTGCCACACAATTAGCTCTTCTGTCCGTCTTTTGCAACAAAAAGTCTTCAAAAACCTGAATCTTAGCCCTGCAGTCCAGAACAATGGATCGAAGAGGGTGAGAAGAGATATCAGGATGAAAGAATAAGTCATCTACAATAACAACATCATACTCAAAAATAACTTTCTTAAGCCCCAAATTGATACCAGCTCTATAGCAATCTGAAAAGCTTTAAGCTTAGCCCAACTGCTATTATCCCACCCACCAAAAGAGGCATAACCTCCTAACCACGCCCCTTTAAAATCCCTAGACACAAATTGATACCCAACTCCATGTTGGGTGTTTGGTTTAAGTATTTACAGATGATTTTTTAAGAGAATAAAATATCGTTGATGTGGTACATGTTTTGCAATTGAAAAAATTTGTGCACAGGCTGTTAATATTAAGTTGGTAATTTTTCATTTATGAATAACAGAGAGCCTGTATTCTAATTACAATCTGACTAATCACTATAAAAGTATGATATATATATATTTTTTATATTGTGAGGCATTGCACATTCTATTCTATGAGACACACACTTCTACTTTTTTTTTTGTTATTAAACTTCGTATTTTTAACTCCAAATCAGATACAAGATAAAATCAATTTCAAATTTTAGCCTAGTTGGTGTAGCTCTCATTGTTTCACTCAACTTCTTTGTGTCCTACCATCATCTTATAATAGCCAACAATATGGACTCAAATTCGTGTGCACCAAAATTTGATCTGATCAACTAATGAATTGAATTATGTCGTCTATATCTTGTAAAATTTTAGGCCGGATTGGTTCTGAAAAATTTGCACGATTTAACACATTTTATGCCTAAAAAGTAAAACTTGATCTGACCCACGACCTAACCCGAACGAGCTCGAATTTATTTCATATCATATCCGAGTTAGGCAACTTCAACTCGTACTCTAACAAACTTGTTCTGATTCAAAAAATGTCACTTCTACCTCAAGTAATAAATAAAAGAAAAACCTTTTTATTTTACAAAGGTGAAAATAACACCGTGCGTATAGGTCTAAATTAACTTGTGATTCTCCTCTTAGGTTATAAGAATACATGTAAATGCTGCGAAAATATATTACTTTTACCAATTCTCAGTTTGTTTCTTTTTCTTTTTATTTTTCTTTTTTAACCATGTAAGTTGTAACAATATCATTTATCTAAAGCAACGAGTACAACCTCCAAAACCATTGATGAGCAATAAACGGAAATTAGTCCTTACCTAATAAGGACATTTTTAACCAAGCCTGAGTAAATCCTCATGAGATTGGGGATTTCCCAATCTAGCAAACCATGGGCACCTAATACCAAACCTAACATAACGAGACATACCGAAACTACCAACGAAATGAAAACTAATGAGTTGTAATGAGCTGGAAAGAATATGGAACAAATTATGGTGGAAAGGCAGTGGTAGGGGTGGTGCAACACACTAGAAGGAATGGAGATTGTTATGGAAAAACAAATCGGCGGGAGGTTTGGGTTTTCGAGAATTGCGAGCTTCCAATGTTGCCTTGTTAGGGAAGTAGGGGTGGCATTTAATGACATGCCCAAACTCATTGTTTTCTAAAGTTTTTTGGGGTAGGTATTTTCCAACTGGATCATTTGATACTGCTGTTTTGGGTGCAAACCCAAGCTACACCTGGCGGTCGATTATGGAGGCTCAATTATTGATTCGTTCGGGTACCAGGTGGTGTATTGGTGATGGTAAATCTGTGTCGATATGTCATGATAGATGGTTGATTTTGGATGTGGGGGTTGGTATTATTCCCAGAATGATTGATCATAGGGCTATGGTGTCAGAGCTTTTAATTCTGGTGGCGGAAGTGGAATGAGCCTAAAATTGCTACTACTTTTCTGGTAGAGATACAACAACAGATTATGCAACTTCCTCTAAGTTATGTGGGCAGATCAGATCAGTGGATGTGGGAGTGGGAGAATGGTGGCTCTTACTCTATCAAGAACGCATACAAGGCATTAAAGTCGGAGGTGGTGGAGGATAATGTCAAGGTGGTGTGGAGATCCATGTGGGGTGCAAGTGTTCAACCTAAAACCAAGACGTTTTGGTGGCATGTGCTATCGAGTTATTTCTGATGACGGAGATGTTGGTGTCGCGAAGGGTCCCGATTTTGCCTTTGTGTGCTTGTTGTGCTATAGAGGTTGAATATGTATTTCATGCTCTAATTTCTTGTAATAAAGCTATTAAAACATGGAGAATAATTGGGTTGGAGGGGATGGGGATGTCTGTGCACTCTATTTGGGAATGGATAAGGAAGATTATACAATCATTGTCTACTGTAGAATTGGGGAGGTTGTTGTATGTTGGGTGGAGCATTTGGCGTCGCTGTAACAATTGGGTGTGGAGGGAGGAGTGGAGTGAACCGGAAGGGGTGGTTCATGTAGCTGATGAGATGAGAGTAGCTTGGGAGGTAGTTGTGTTTGTCCAGCATGCTACTCATCTTTCTGTTGCTGGTATATGAGGTAGAGGAGGTCGGTCACAGTGGTCTAAACCCAGGGTGGGGTGGGTTAAATTAAATTTTGATGGCACTGTGTTTTCGAGTGAGGCTGGTTATGGACACGGATGGGTGGTCCGGGACAATGTAGGTAGGTGGTTAGGGGGTTGGTTCCAGGCGTTGGGTTAGGGCGGTGAGGAACACTATTGTGGTTGAGGCTCTTGCAGCTCGCGAAACTCTTTCATGGCTTAAAGACCAAGGCTGGAGGCATGTGGTGGTGGAAGGTGATTCCCAGAAGGCTATTTCAGATCTCGCGATAGGTTTCGGAATGCGTGGTGTTTACGGTCTTATTATTGGTGATTCTTCTTGTTTATTACAGTCGTCGTTTAAGAGCTTTGAGCTCTCTTTTGTTAGGCATTCAGTGAATGAAGTTGCTCATATGTTAGCTTAAGCATCTCGTTCTTTGTCTGGGTGTATGTTTCATATTTGTTTGGAGTGTCCTATGTCTATTGTACCTATGTTAAATGCTGATTGGAATCATTAATAAGAGTTTATCCATTAAAAAAAAATGAAAACTAAACTTCCACCAAGGGAATACAGACCACTAAAACAACTGAACAACTAAGAAAATACAGCAAACTAAAAGCGATGATGTTGCAATTACCGACAGTGAGAATAACAATGGTGCTGGATGACGATTCACCCCAGATATGGACTGAAGACTGAGCAGCGCTTGGACTCTAGTGTCGTCGGCGAAACTCCGGCGGCAAAGCAGCCAGAGGCAGCTACATTTGTACTACTAACCCTAGCGTAGAAATTTTTTCTCCTAACCCTAGCAGAGAATGTCTTAGTTTGTTTCTTAGTGTGTGTCAAATAATAAAAATTTGAAACTCAAAATATATTCCAACTAAAAATGCGCTAGATTTAAACTGTAGGAGATAAAATAGAAGTGGATTAATAATATAAATCTTATATTTATGAAATACTAAAAAGAATAAACATAAGATTCGGGGTTAAGTTAATTCGTAGGCGTCGAAAGCTTTGTCTAATGTGGGAAAGGAAGCCCTTAAATTAGTGTTACAATCAATTTCGACCTTTACAATGAGTGTGTATTTACTCTCGCAAATGACGTGCTCGAAATTAGAGGTGGTCATGAATGAGTTTTGGTGGTGTTCGGGAGGTCAGAGTCGCCGTGGATTTCGTTGGAAAAGCTGGGCAGGGTTGTGTGATAGTAAGCTAGTGGGCGGAGTCGGTTTTTATCGGGTTCGTGAATTTAACTTGGCTCTCATTGGCAAGCAATTATGGCGTCTTGAATCTCATTCAAACTCATTGTTTAGTCGAGTGTTTAAGGCTCGATATATCCCCCTCACTTCGGCTTTTCATGCCTCTATTGGTTCGTGCCCAAGCTTTATTTGGTGTAGTATGAGGTCTGCTCAGGAGCTGATTCAACAGCATTGTTTTATCCGTGTCAGATCAGGGGAATAAATATGAGCTTTTGTGGATCAGTGGGTTCCTTCGATTCCGTGGTTCATTCCTCGACCCAAGGATGCGGTTTCTTTGTAAGATATTATGACAGTAAAGGTGAGCGAGTTTCGTGACCCCTTAACTAAGAGTTGGGATGTGCCGAGGTTGCAAAACATATTTCCCCATGATACTTGGGCGGTGATAGTTAAAAATCTGATTAGCAGTTTCTTAGTCCTGGACAGATGGACGTGGTTAGCCGAGAAGAGTGGGAAATTCTCAGTCTGTAGTGCCTATCAGGCTCTAATGCGACCAAGCAGGACAACGGGGGGTGATCCGATTTGGTGAGCATTATGGTTGACTCCGGTTCAAAACAAAATCAAGCATTTCTTTTGGCGGGTTCTTTCCGGTACGCTTCTTATAATGTTAAATTTTCTTGCTAGAAGAGTGGACATACAACCTGTTTGTCCAAGATGTAAGTTGGCTTCTAAAAGTATAACCTCTATACTGTTAAAGTGTGATTTTGCAAGAAGAAGATGGATGACAGTGGGTTTGGGGGGTCTGTGTGAAGCTTTTGATGATGTTAGGGGGATTTGTTGAGGTCAATAATTTCCAAATATGACCCAAACTTTCTGGCTCGAGCTCTTTATATAGGGTGGGGTTTTTGGAAGTTCAGAAATGATAGAGTTTGGGACAATTGCAGAGAGGTCCTTGAGTTGATTGTCATGACAGGTACCATGTTATCGACTTGGGAAGAATCATGTGCAGCCTCCCGTCGGCGCTAGGTGGAGGGTCGAACTCGAAGAGATGCAAACTCCAAGGGCCAATGTTGGTGCCCTCATGGGATTGGTGAGCTTAAAATGAACACAGGTGGAGCAAATTTTGAAGACGTTGGTCGAGCCTGTGGAGGAGGTTGGGTCGGATGGTCATGCCAAATTGATCCAGTGCATGTTGAGACGCTCTCTATTAAGGAGGTGTTGAGTTGGTTTATTTTACAATGAGGGAAGTCAATTGTGGTTGAGTCGGATGCTTTACAGGTGATACGTGCTTTGCAGACCAAAGGGGAGAATTCTAGTGCCTCAGGTTTGATCTTTGATGATATTCGCTATTTATCTTGCTTCGTAGATAATTTACGTTTTGTTTATATGGCTTGATCGTGTAATACAGTAGCTCATACCTTAGCTAGATCTTTGGTGTCTGTGACAAGTCCTATTGGGTGGGTGGGAGATAATTTTCTCGTTCCGGTTACAAACCTGTTAGCTTTTGATTCGAATATTTAATAAAGTTGCGTTGTTTGATCTAAAAAAAGAGAAGAATAAACATAAAATAATAAATGGTAATTTATGTCAAATATATGAAGTATATGGATAGAGTTGTGGAAGAAGCCTTTTTAGTGTGGAAATAGCCATTCTCTTAAAATTGTTTTAAAAGGGAGGTGATAAATCCACCTTCGTAATGGATAAATCCACCATATTTGTTCATAATTGGACAAAACTACCCTCCTTATAAGTAAATGCATTTTAAATCATTTTCACTAATGAATTAAATTTGAAATAATAATATCTTTCTCATACACTTATTTTTTAATTCTAACTTATGATTTTTGCTTTATCACGGTGTCAACTAAAACTTCTTTCATGTACACAATTTTTAGAGCTTAATTATTTTTTTTTTTGTGTTTCAAATTAATTAAAGTATGAAATTATTTTTTTTAATCACATTTTTCGTCTAATCTCACATCAAACAATCAATGAAAACCCTAATATAACATATACATTTGCTCCAACTATAATTATGTAGTCTCATATAGAACAACCAATGTTTATAAATATTCAAAACTGCAATAAACTCTAATATTCAAAGGCACAATGTAAAATCATAAACTAAAATCTCACTAAAATAAAAATGCATACAAATTTAATGCGAAAACTCCAAATATTTAAGCTGGCTATTTTTCAAAATTCATAACACAAACATCAAGGTTAAAACCTTTTGTGAATTGAACCTAATAGTGTGAGGTTGTTGTAAATAAGGGTCGGGTGCTAATGGTACTTTGATCATATAATCAATAAATATTTTCTCATGATTTCTTTTCACTGATTATTTTATTTTTACATTTTTTTACTTAATACTTATTGTTAAAAAATGTGATCAAAAAATTTTGTATACTAAATCGTCAAAAAAAAAAAAAATTGTATACAAAGAGAAGAACACCTAGTAAAATGTCCCATTTTTTAATACAAAATATATATATATAATAAGAGGACATAGTATCCTAGACTTATAAACTGTGTAGAATTTTTTTTATCAAAGAACATCAACTGTGAAGATTTTGAAGTTAAAGTTTTGAATTTTAAATTTCATCAATCCTATGAATAAATAATATAAAATGCTTTTTCAAGAAAATGTAACAAAAAAAATAAGGAACGGTAGTGAAAATATAGATTGGAAAGAATATAGCATATAGGGGTAATTTTGTCTAATGGTCAAGATATATGGTGTATTTATCCATTTTCAAGGTGGATTTATCACCTCCTTTTTAAAATTGGTGAGATTCCACAATCTATTGCCAACTAATCATTATCACTGAAATGGATTTTCATGGAGATTAAAACAAAAGGTCTTACTAGATAATAATTGATGCGCTAGTTTTGACTTATTGAAGTCAAAGCTTGCACACCTTAGCTAGAGATGTTAATGTTGTGCTTGTAGTTACTTATGCTTGCCTGCTTGAGCT